>CM056384.1:16413384-16564141 GCA_029718625.1 Synaphobranchus kaupii | reverse complement strand
GGAAATTACAAGATGGAAATGTTAGCTAGAAAATGAACGAAGGATGCGTCTGAAATTTGTAGTAAGATTATAGTCCATTGGATAATATGATTGACATTCGTTGAGGCCG
The DNA here is from genome assembly GCA_029718625.1 of Synaphobranchus kaupii. NCBI lineage: Eukaryota > Metazoa > Chordata > Actinopteri > Anguilliformes > Synaphobranchidae > Synaphobranchus > Synaphobranchus kaupii. The sequence goes on along the minus strand of CM056384.1, from coordinate 16,564,032 downwards.
TACAGTCTTTATCTATGATTATAATGTGTAGATTCAAACAGCAAACATGCGTCCCGCTCGGTTCGTTCAAAAGCTCGTTAGCTAACTTGCTTGTCAGTAGTTTATGTAGCCTACCAATTAGGTCGAAGAAGGCGTAACAGCAGGAACACATTCATTAAACCTACTGCATGAACATGGACGAGGATGCACCATGTAGCCTAAGGCGCTAGTGTTGTAGGCTGTACATTTTTTATTGTTATCATAAAATTGTCTTATTGTTAGGCCATGTAAAAAAAAAGTTGTCGATCGGGCCCCGACGACTTTTTTATTTAATTTTTTATTTTTTCGTGACGATGGCCAGAAGTTGCAGAAAACACGGGGAAATCCTATTTCTAAGCCATTTGGAAATAAAATCGTACTCACACCGCACTAGGAGATCCTATCCGATCCACTTAGGCCTAGCCCTCTATCGACCACCACGCAAAATTGTTAGAGCGCATGTGCAGCATACGGGTTGCTAATGAACAATGCACGCCATCTTTGATCAACAATAGCGAGAGTTCACACATGCGATTGTCTATGGTATATTAACAAAACGTTCTACAACAATGCCTTTTATTGTGCTAACAATAGTCCGTTCTGGGTGCAGTACACCGATTAAAGATTGGTTTGGGTGTTCGGTGGAGGTCGATATGATTTTATCGCAGGTGTTTGATGAATTCAATCAAGGAACATTTATTGACCAAAAATACATGAAACATTAGTAGCTACAATCAATATGAGCAGAACTGATGTTGACAGGCTACAATTAAACAGAAGCAATTTGGTCGAGAGACGCAATGTTCTATATATTCTGTCCTCTTTATTTCTCTCTACGGTCCGCTGTACCTGGCGCTTAAATAAAATTTTTTTTTTTTTTTTTAAACCGCCCTCCCTACGACTTAAAAAAAAAAAAAAAAGGACGATCAACAACTTATTTCTTTTACATGGCCTTACATTTGCATTTCGTTAGAATATTTTCTTGACCATCTAGGCATTACGAATCAATAATTCTAAGTAATAAGTCTTATGTAGTGTGTCGGCAAAATTTCTCACTTCAGACAATGATGGGGAAAAAATCCCACTGACTTCCACTCAAAAGAGAACAATGAGGCGAGTAACCTAATGTATTTCGCGTGGACCTAAAATCTAGCAAGTTTGTACTCTCAATCCCACCTCCTCCTCTCTAACTGCATGACTTTGAAATCCGGGCAGGGTAGCAGGCAGCGACCTGGAGAGAGCCGTCAGGTGTTTGGCATTTTATGCAGCTAATTGTGTATCGTTTTCATTTCCCACCATCACTCCAGCGTGCGTTTTCCGAAAGTCTGCGGAAAATGCAAAGCAGATCACCGAGGAAAGAATTAATTGTTAATGAATAATCATCCGTTGGAAGCCAATTTAATTATCTTCAAAGGCATTTTCGGGGACGAACCGAAGTATTAGCACAGCGCCTCACTGTAGAGTAATCATACCCTCTTAGCTCGTCAATTATTTTCCATTACAGGGGACCGGCGCTGGTGTTTTGCCTGCTCAGTTCATTGGTAATGGAAGGCTTCATACTGGGGAGTGTTAATTGGAAGGTGCTAGAATCGGAGGGCTGAGGGTTATGTTTATAGCATCTTCATTAACACATAGCGCTACCAGTGAGACTCGCGTAACGCGCGTGCGGAAAGGGGGCTCTGCGCGTCTTCTGACGCTTTTCGACTTCTCTCTTTCTTTTGTTCGAAGAACGCAGTACTTTGAGGGAAATTATGCACATTTTTTCAAAAGCATTTGCGCACACTGCTTTTCGTGAAACACAGACACACCCTGGCCCGTCAATTAATTTCTTCAATCATTAATTCAGTTCACGTCTTGTTATGAATATTGCTGATTTAATGTAGGCCTAGAGGAGAGGGATCGCTTTTTCACCATCGTTTATCGTTTAGTCTAATGAGACAAACAGGACCAGCAGATTCCAGGGCATTTAGATTGACTTATTTTACCGTTGATATAATCTAACTGAACCATTTGCCATGTTAATGCCGATATTTGTAATCTGTAGTATAGGATAGAGATGTGGCTAGGCTACTGCTGTTCAGGGTTGATATACATTCATTCAATACTTGAATGGAGAGAGAACAATCTAGCCTTTTTCTTTCTTTCTTTTTCTCGCAAAGCTGAGTCACTGCAGTTTACAAAAATAAAACCTAATTATTCACTGTGTGTACTCAGCATTCTATTGACAAAGAAAAAAGGAATGCATCCTACAAATGTTTTCAATTTGCTTGATGAAGGGCAAAAGGGATGTTCCAATAGGCTACTTTGCGCAAGGCTCTAGCCTTCATAAGAATGGATCCATTAAACTTTCAATGTAAACCCCTTCTGGCTTAAAATCTATTTGGTTTTGCCTCAAACCCTACACCCATCCCTCACTGTCCACACTTTGTCCCAAGCTCCACATGGAATTGATAGATCCCGTTTAAGCGTGAAGTCACACAAACACATTTGCCCTAGAGAATTATTATTTCAATTTTTTTAAAGACTACCATTCACCATCCCTGCTTTTCCATCAAGGTTTCCAATTTGAACACCCTCCAAACTGCCCCCTGCCCCTCCTCTGCTCACAGACTGCCCCCCGCTTCCCCCTCTCTGCTCACAGGCTGCCCCCGCCTCCCCCCCCCTCTGCTCACAGATTCCTAATTACAGGGATGTCTTAAGAGGAACTGAGTGCACAATTATAGCTTGTGAGGCTCCAGCGAGGAGATCTCTGGGTCAGAGGGCTATTTCATCACATCAAGCGACTCATCTGCATATCTAATGTTTTAATTGTAATAATGAACACTGCTTCTGCTCGGCCACTAATTATGCTCTACCGCAGCATATTGCACGCTGCCTCATTATATCCACAATTCCAGACCTGATTAAATGACAAATAGTGGCCTGTGGAGGGGAGACGTGTAGAAGTGTTTCCAGTGAAGTCTGGAAGCCCACTGCCTGTCACTTCTTACACGATCGGCTGTTCGTGTGTGATCGCTGTGGAGCGCGTTTTTGTTCGAGCAAGGTGTCCCGCACCTTCCTGTCAGCTTGCAGCGTGACGCGTCTGTAGCGCTGCCCAGCTGTCTTTTGCGTTTCCTCAGTTTCCTGCGGGAAACAGGTCACATCCTGGAAACCACATTGTTCTCCAAAGTGAGCGTGCCGTGCAGTGAGCCTAGCACAGAGAGACAGGAGGCCGGCCTGAATCCACGCACTCCGGTCCACAGCTTCACCCCGACCCGAATCTACGCTCCGGTCCACAGCTTCAGCCTCCCGACCAAATGCTCGCTTCGGCATTACCTCTCATGCCTCCTGGGTCTGATAAGATCACAGAGAAACACCCCTGCATGCTGCTGCTTTGTCTCTGGTCTCAGATAAAAGATAAGGAGCCATTTTCTTTTACTGTGATAGGCATGGCAGTGCCCTCAGCGATGCCTGAAGTCTCTTACAATCAAACATTGTCTTTCTAACAAGGACTCATCAGCAGGGCCGTAACCAGGGTTTATAAATTAATGAGGTACATTTTAAAGTTAAATGCATCAATCTGGTGCACTTTGAGAGCAAAATTAAGAAGCTAGATCTATGAAGAACTTTGTGCTCTTGTAAACAATTTAGTGCTCTAGTAAACAATTTAATCATAAACAACATCATTGATTGTATAGATATGAATGGTGATGACATGGCAAAAAAAAAGTCACACCCACAAAGCATGGTAAACGAGACGGAGTTTAACAGTTCACAAATGTGATGCGGTATGTCAAAACCAGGCGGAATTGGGCAAGAGGTCAATTTTGAGTTATTGGTATATTAGTAAAACATAGACCTTGCACTTTACAACTCCGCTTTCTTTTTTCAAATCGGATATTCCAAAGCGAAGTTATTAAGATTTTAAATTGGACCGTCTGAAACATCGAAACTGAGAAATAGCCCTTTAAAGTTTGAGTTTAAACAAAACAAGTTGGTTAACAATGTTAGCGTACCGAACCCTTATCGGGCGGAAACCAGACATTTTTGTGATCAACATACGATACTGATATTATTCTGGCACATACCATTGAACATATTATATTTATTAGGTTCACAAAACGATAAGCTAACTTTTAAGCCAATAACCATGTAGATGTGACCGGTAGTTTTTTTGTTTTAACGTCTTTTAGATTAGAAAGTACTGTCAAAAAAGGGGCGCCCTTTATCGGGCGGCTCTTGTAGTACAAAACAAGCTCACGATTATTGTTGTTTTAATAATCAATTAATAGTTTATTTCATCAAGAAAGATACCGTTTGAATAACCAATATGTTGGCAAAATAGCTGGCTAACTGGATAGTTTACCTGACAGTCCGAAAGATGTCGATATTGGGTTTATTTCTTCACAAAACGATAAACTAAGTTTTAAGCCAATATTAAACATGTAGACGTGACCGGTAGTTTTTTGTTTTAACGTATTTAAGATGAGACAGTACTGTCAAAAAAGGGGAGACAACTATCGTTTATTGGCTTAAAAGAGATAGGCTCAATCGCATTGGATTTATTTCTTTACAATGTCTTTTAGATGAGAAAGTACTGTCAAAAAAGGGGCGCCCTTTATCGGGCGGCTCTTGTAGTGCATAAACAAGCTCACGATTATTGTTGTTTTAATAATCAATTAATAGTTTATTTCATCAAGAAAGATACCGTTTGAATAACCAATATGTTGGCAAAATATCATCATGCGATTTTACGTTAGCAAGTGAGTTCGAAGTTACGCTAAATTTGGCGTCATTTCCAAGCAAAATCTCGAACAAGGCATCATTTTGTGAAATTATATGCCTCTCTAAAAGTGTTTAAAAAAATACTTTGTCGATGAAATTTCAGTTAGAAACTTTTACAGAACATTTTTAATATTTGTAGCATCATAAATGTCCAAAAATCTCTAAACCCCTAAAATTCACCCCCAAGGCATTTTGCAGCTGTTCCTCCGTTCGTAGCTCTGCCCAATTCCGCCTGCTTTTGACATACCGCGTCACAAATGGTCAAAACACAAAATCGACTAGAGCATACATTTGAGCTTTGAGTAAGCCCTTGCTCTCCTCTCCCTGTCCTCACACCCTTCTCTCCTCTACTCCTCTCTTCCTCTTTCTCCTCTCTTCCTCTTTTTGTTAAAACTGGCTCCTTGAAAACAAACACTCACAAAATGATGCATGTTGCCAAAAACAGTACTTTTGATTGAGTGTTGCAAATAAATCTAGGTTTCTCCAGTTTTGGCATTTTCATTGCAGACCTTATAATCAACAATGCTTTGGTTTAATAAACACCAGTAATTCACTCACACAAAACAGTTTCATTGCTATTTAAACCTGTCATTTTTCATAAATATAGACCAGGACAGTTTGTGTAAAAGGGATACATAACTGGCTCTTTGACATCATTGAATTGATTCATAAACTAAGTTACCTTGTTCATATATGATGTGATTTACTTAGCTAGAATGTCAAAAACGTCAAATGTCCACTCAATAACGTTTGTATATAGTTAGATGGCTAGCTTATGGACATTTTACGTAATGCCTCTGCATGTGCTGATTTTTTTAAATATTGTGTCGTTTGGACAGGGTATTAACATTTGTTCAGGACCAATCAGAGGGACAGGTTGAGTCCTCTTTGGCTCCACGGAGCAGACGCAGTTTGTACAAACGGGCGGCAAAAAAGACATCCGGAGCCTCAATTCAGTTTTTACAAGGCCGTGGAAAGTCAATGGGTGACGTCACAGTGGCTTTGTCCATATTTTTATACAGTCTATGGTATCAACCCACCATTCGGGTCATACTACTAGTTAGTTAGCTAACGTTAGCTAGCTGACATTTTCAAAATGAGCTCACTGATTGAAATTTTCAACAATAAACACATGAATCGTCAAAATAATTGATTGATTGATTACATTAACTAGACTTGATATACCAGTGATGCCACTGGGGTTTGAGGAAATTAGAAAGCGAAACCGCTTTTATTATCAATTGTTGAGTTTCTTGAGAACGTCTAGCATACCTGTAGTGTATCGTGATGAACGTCATTTGACATGGATCTTTGACTAACGCAACTGGGTCGGGGGACCCTGCAGTACCACGCGCCTTCCCATTGGCTTTATCGGCTGTAGGCTGGACTTGGGGTGCGTTCAGCACAATAAATTGTTTCATGACATGTACGCAGCACACGCTTTAGAAACAGTATAGAACAATATTATTACTTTTTAAAAACGTGCAACTAAAAAAAAACAGTGAGGTCCAGACCTCACTGTCCTCATATGTATTTACGGCCATGCTCATCAGTTATGTTTCCCCGAATGATACAAGCTATTAAATATTTCTGTTCCATTTCCATGTTTTTAGTTTAGTTCATATGTTGACTATTAAAATCCCAACACCAATCAACCTTAACAGTGCATCTTCCATCACATCTCCTTGAAAGATATTGTAGATGTGGGCCCTTTTAATGTAAACTTGGTTTATGCCCCAAGACTCTTAAAGGCCAGGAGGAGATTTTGTGATACTCTAGAGATTGTGCAGAGACAACTAAGACATTTGAGAAAATCTCCATCAAAGTCATTTTTTAGGTCAGTTGATGACCACTGAGATAACCCTTCATTCCTCTGAAGTGATGTCACCTTATGGTTACTGTGACAGAGACACAGATGAATATGTAGTACAGACAGCAGTGTAATGTTCCGCTCCCTTCCTGTCCGTTTTCCGTGTTTTCCTGTTTTCCCTCCGTGTCATGTTGGATCCCTTTGTCCGTGTTTTCCCCGCTGCTGCGGACTAGGCGTGTCCTTCCCTGTCTTGTTCGTCTGGTTGTGTTGTCTTACTTCCGCCTTTCACTCCCTCCCCCTCGTTGCATGCATTTCCTCACCTGGTGTTTCGCAATCACTCCCGGTTTATTTTCACACCTGTGCCTTATTTAGTCCTGTCATTAACCTCACTATATAGTCTTTCGGCTGGCTGCCAGTCGGCGCCAGTTCGTTAACTATCGTCACTTGGTGTTAGTGCTCGTCTTGTTATCTGGTCTTCTAGTGTGAACGATTCGCTTGGTTGTGGGATGTTATTCCCGTACAGCATTAGTTCTACGCGAAACTACGGATTGGTAGTTTACCTCCCGCACAATTTCCTGTCGTTTGATGTAGCTAACCTGTTTCCCTTCTCCTCCATCTAACCCAGCACCCATTCTCCCGTGGCAGTGTTCGTATCCCCCCGTTTTCGTTGTGTGTGTTGCGGTACCTCCACCTCCAGCTCGTGTAGGCTCCGGGTTGGCTTGTTACCTGGCTACCCTCCAGTTGTTCCTGTCCGACCGAAGAAGCCAACTAGTTCTTCGGCGCCGGCTCCTGGAGCTCTGGAGACCAGTCAGCTCCTTCCGGACCTACCGCAGCTACGCCACACCACCCTGTCCTGCTGTGCTACATCAGTCACCTGTCTACCAAGCCCTGCACCTCCGTGAGAACCTCCCGGTCTTTCCCGTGCCTTCCCTTGCACTAACCCCCCTCTGTTTTGTTGTTCTGTACCGGTGCAGTCAGTCCGGTCCAGTTCCTGCCCTGCCGTAGTGAGTCGCTCCCCTGCCAGTTCCAGTCCAGTCCAGGCGTGAGTCGTACGAACTACCTGTCCAAAGTCCAGTTCCGGTTTGGAACATTCCGTTCCTGACACGGATCCCTGTGTGGACCTCCCGGTCCAGTTCCAGTCCAGTCCAGTTCCGGTTTGGAACATTCCGTTCCCGAACCTGATTCCCGTGTGGACCTCCCGGTCCAGTTCCAGTCCAGTCCAGTTCCGGTTTGGAACATTCCGTTCCAGAACCTGATTCCCGTGTGGACCACCCGGTCCAGTTCCAGTCCAGTCCAGTTCCGGTTTGGAACATTCCGTTCCAGAACCTGATTCCCGTGTGGACCACCCGGTCCAGTTCCTGTCCAGTCCAGTTCCGGGTTGGAACGAACAGTTCCAGATCCTCCAGTCCAGCTCCGGCTTGGAGCAGCCCGCCCCGGGCTTCCAGGCGAAAAACCTGTGTAATACTTGTGTTGCCTTTCCTGTACAGTGTTGGGACTACCCCAACACTTAATTTATTAAAAATACCCTTTTGTGAAATCTGTCTCCTGGTCGTTGCACTTGGGTTCGTCCCGTAACAGATACGTAACAGAACGAACTGGCCAAAAACATGGACCCAGCCGACCTGGAGCAGATTCGGCACGCCTTCTCCTGCCAAACTGCGGTCAGCGACCAACAGGGCCGTCGTTTGGATGACGTGTTGGAAGTACTGAGGGGCATCACGGAACAAGTGACGCAGCTGTCTCTTCACCAGCCGCTTCCGCGCATTCCATTGGGCTCTACTCCGCCCGCACCGGATCCTCCGGCGGACCCTCCTGTGTCCACTTCATTTCGTGAGCCTCGCGTACAACATCCTGAGTTATACCGCGGGGAATTGGGGAAATGTCGCGAATTTCTCATGAAATGCGACATTGTCTTCCGGATGCAGCCCTCCTCCTTCGCCTCCGACCCATGTAAGATCGCTTTCATTATGAGCAGCCTGGGAGGAGGTGCCCTGGAGTGGGCTACATCCATCTGGGATAGCCAAGTCGCGCTCTGCAACAACTTCGCTGCCTTCACCGCCGAGATGCGGCGAGTGTTTGACCACCCTACCTGTGGGCGAGATGCAACTCAGCGCCTACTTCAGGTCCGTCAAGGGAGTCGTAGCGTTGCTGAAATGGCCATCCAATTCCGTACCCTCGCAGCGGAGTCCGGATGGAACGACACCGCCCTTCAGGGGGCTTTCCGCCAGGCACTCAGCGAGGAGCTGAAAGACCAACTTGCCACCCGTGAAGAATCCACCTCACTCAATAGCCTGATTAGCCTGGCCATAGCAATCGACAACCGTCTCCGTATCCGGGCCCGTGAGCGTGGGGGGAACCCCGGTCATCTTCCTCACATACGCTCTCACCCTTCTGCTTCTGGATCCAGGGCGGCGTCTGGGGTCTCCGAAGAGGAGCCCATGCAACTGGGCAGAGTTGCGGTCAACTCTGCGGAGCGCCAACGTCGCCTGCGATCCAGATCCTGCTTCTATTGTGGCAAACCTGGCCACCAGATCGCCTCATGCCCCATCCGCCCAAAAGAATAGGCTCGCCAGTAAAACTGGGCGTACTGACGAGCCCTATCATACCCTGCCATGCAGCCCAGAATCGCCTGGTTTTCAAGGCCACTCTCCTGTGGAGGGACAAGTCCGAGGTCTCGTCGGCCCTCATCGACTCTGGGGCCGACGCCAACTTTATGGACACCACCTTCGCCCAGAGGGCCGGCATCCCCACGGAGCTTCTACCCTCTCCCATTACTGCCTTTGCTTTAGACGGTAGGAGTCTGGGGTTAGTGACCCACTCCACCGTTCCCTTACAGCTCGTCCTTTCCGGCAATCATCGGGAGAGCATTCAACTCCTCCTCATCAACTCAAAACAATCGTCCATAGTTTTAGGTCAGACCTGGCTCCGCCTCCATAACCCGCACATCGACTGGCAGGCCGGACGCATCCTGGCGTGGAGTGGCCACTGCCTGGCTAGCTGTCTCCGTTCCGCTCTTCCCCCTCCGGGGTCCAAGAATCCCAGCACCAACCTACCCGAACCCGATATTTCCAACGTTCCCAAGCAATATCACGACCTCGGCCGGACCTTTTCCAAATCACGTGCTCTGTCCCTACCTCCTCACCGCCCTTACGATTGCTGTATAGACCTGCTGGCGGGAGCCAAACTTCCGTCCGGCCGTCTCTACAGTCTGTCGGGACCAGAGAAACTCGCCATGGAAGAATACATTCATGAGTCCCTCGCCTCGGGCATCATCCGTCCCTCCTCTTCTCCGGTTGGTGCTGGGTTCTTTTTTGTAGGGAAAAAGGACGGCTCACTACGGCCCTGCATCGACTATCGGGGACTCAATTCTATCACTATCCGCAACAAATATCCTCTCCCCCTCATTAACACTGCTTTTGAACCCCTCTCGCAGGCCGTCATTTTCACCAAGCTCGACCTCCGTAATGCGTACCACTTGGTGCGCATACGGGAGGGGGATGAGTGGAAGACTGCCTTCAATACCCCGTTGGGCCACTATGAGTACCTGGTGGTCCCCTTCGGCCTTACTAACGCCCCGGCAGTCTTCCAGGGCATGGTGAATGACGTACTGCGAGACCTATTGGGTAAGACTGTTTTCGTTTACATCGACGATATTTTGATTTTTTCTAAGTCCCCTCAGGAACACATTCTCCATGTCCGGGAGGTTCTCCAGCGTCTCCTCGAGAACCAGCTCTTCGTCAAGGCAGAGAAGTGCTCCTTCCACGTCTCTTCAGTCCCGTTCCTCGGCTTCATCATTGAGGAGGGCAGTATCTGGGCGGATCCGGTCAAAGTCAAGGCGGTGACGGAATGGCCCCAACCCACCTCTCGTAAGCACCTACAACAATTCCTTGGTTTTGCTAATTTCTATCGCCGTTTTATCCGTAATTACAGTGTCATTGCTGCCCCCCTTACCAAACTTACCTCCACTGTTTTTTCTTTCTGTTGGAACTCCGAAGCTCAGCTTGCTTTTGAACAGCTTAAAGCACGGTTTTCCTCAGCCCCTATTCTTTGTCACCCTGATCCCACTCGTCAATTTACGATTGAGGTGGATGCCTCCGACACCGGCGTGGGGGCCATTCTGTCCCAACGTGCCGCCTTGGACAACAAACTCCATCCCTGTGCCTTTTTCTCCCGGAGGCTGTCCTCCGCTGAGCGAAATTATGATGTCGGGGATCGGGAGCTTCTTGCCATAAAGCTGGCTCTTGAGGAGTGGCGCCACTGGCTGGAGGGGGCAGGTACCCCCTTTATTGTGTTAACTGACCACCAAAATTTAATTTATTTGAGGTCTGCTAAAAGGCTTAATGCTAGACAGGCTAGGTGGTCACTTTTCTTTGCCCGGTTCAATTTTTCTTTATCCTATCGCCCCGGTTCCCGCAATATTAAGGCGGATGCCTTATCCCGTGTGTTTTCCCATCCCTCCAGTCCTGCTGACCCCGAGCCTATTCTACCAGCGTCCTGTATGGTGGCTGCGGTCTCCTGGAGGATTGAGGAGATCGTGAGGTCCGCCCAGACTTCCCACCCTGACCCCCGTAGTAACCCTAACCCCTCCCTGTTTGTTCCCAACTCCGTCCGCTCCCAGGTCCTTGAGTGGGTTCACGCCTCCTGCCTGGTGTGTCACCCAGGTGTTGCCAGAACGACCACCCTCGTCAGGAGGAGCTTTTGGTGGCCCACCCTCAAGGAGGATACCCGTGCTTTTGTCCTGGCCTGCTCAGTGTGCGCCAGGAGCAAGGCTTCCCACCAGCCTCCCTCTGGTCTTCTCCTTCCCCTCCCTGTCCCGGGCCGTCCTTGGAGCCACATTGGTGTGGATTTCGTTACCGGTCTGCCTTTGTCAGAGGGCAACTCTGTCATTCTGACAATTGTGGATCGGTTCTCCAAGGCGGTTCACTTCATTCCCCTCCCCAAACTCCCGTCCGCCCTCGAAACTGCGGAGCTCCTGGTGGTACATGTGGTCAGGCTGCACGGGATCCCATCCGACATTGTTTCGGATCGTGGGCCCCAATTCTCCTCCCAGGTTTGGAAGGCGTTCTGTGTAGCCCTGGGGGCCTCGGCCAGTTTGTCGTCTGGCTTCCATCCCCAGTCTAACGGCCAGGCAGAGAGGGCGAACCAGGACCTGGGGGCCGCCCTGCGGTGCGTCACTGCTCGCAATCCCGCCTCCTGGAGCCGTTTCCTCCCCTGGGTAGAGTACTCTCACAACTCCCTTAAGAGTACCTCCACCGGGTTATCCCCATTCGAGTGCTCGTTAGGTTACCAACCCCCTCTCCTATCGGTCCAGGAGGCCGAGGTAGCAGTCCCCTCTGTTAATGCTCACATCCTCAAATGCAAGCGCATTTGGAGACTTGCACGCACCGCACTCCTGCGTTCCAATTCCCGTTCGCAGCGTCTGGCGGACCTGCACAGGACCGCAGCCCCCAAGTACAGGGCCGGTCAGCAGGTCTGGCTATCCACATCCAACATTTCCCTTCCCTCCTCCTCTAAAAAACTTCGGCCCCGGTTCATTGGTCCCTTCCCTGTTGTATGTCTTATCAACCCAGTTTCCGTTAAACTCTCCCTCCCTGCCTCCCTCAAAGTTTACCCCGTTTTTCATGTTTCACAAATTAAGCCTGTCGCCTCCAGCCCCCTCAGTGCCCCTACCCTCCCTCCTCCACCTGTCCGGGTCATCGACAACGCCCCGGCCTACACGGTGGACCGCATCATCGACATCCGCCGTAAGGGTCGGGGTTTCCAATACCTCGTGGACTGGGAGGGGTATGGTCCTGAGGAGCGGTCATGGCTCCACAGGGGCCTCATCCTGGATCAATCACTGATCCAGGATTTCCACAGTCGCTTCCCATCCAAGACCAGGCCGCCAGGTACGCCAGGTGGCGTACGTTGAGGGGGGGGTACTGTAATGTTCCGCTCCCTTCCTGTCCGTTTTCCGTGTTTTCCTGTTTTCCCTCCGTGTCATGTTGGATCCCTTTGTCCGTGTTTTCCCCGCTGCTGCGGACTAGGCGTGTCCTTCCCTGTCTTGTTCGTCTGGTTGTGTTGTCTTACTTCCGCCTTTCACTCCCTCCCCCTCGTTGCATGCATTTCCTCACCTGGTGTTTCGCAATCACTCCCGGTTTATTTTCACACCTGTGCCTTATTTAGTCCTGTCATTAACCTCACTATATAGTCTTTCGGCTGGCTGCCAGTCGGCGCCAGTTCGTTAACTATCGTCACTTGGTGTTAGTGCTCGTCTTGTTATCTGGTCTTCTAGTGTGAACGATTCGCTTGGTTGTGGGATGTTATTCCCGTACAGCATTAGTTCTACGCGAAACTACGGATTGGTAGTTTACCTCCCGCACAATTTCCTGTCGTTTGATGTAGCTAACCTGTTTCCCTTCTCCTCCATCTAACCCAGCACCCATTCTCCCGTGGCAGTGTTCGTATCCCCCCGTTTTCGTTGTGTGTGTTGCGGTACCTCCACCTCCAGCTCGTGTAGGCTCCGGGTTGGCTTGTTACCTGGCTACCCTCCAGTTGTTCCTGTCCGACCGAAGAAGCCAACTAGTTCTTCGGCGCCGGCTCCTGGAGCTCTGGAGACCAGTCAGCTCCTTCCGGACCTACCGCAGCTACGCCACACCACCCTGTCCTGCTGTGCTACATCAGTCACCTGTCTACCAAGCCCTGCACCTCCGTGAGAACCTCCCGGTCTTTCCCGTGCCTTCCCTTGCACTAACCCCCCTCTGTTTTGTTGTTCTGTACCGGTGCAGTCAGTCCGGTCCAGTTCCTGCCCTGCCGTAGTGAGTCGCTCCCCTGCCAGTTCCAGTCCAGTCCAGGCGTGAGTCGTACGAACTACCTGTCCAAAGTCCAGTTCCGGTTTGGAACATTCCGTTCCTGACACGGATCCCTGTGTGGACCTCCCGGTCCAGTTCCAGTCCAGTCCAGTTCCGGTTTGGAACATTCCGTTCCCGAACCTGATTCCCGTGTGGACCTCCCGGTCCAGTTCCAGTCCAGTCCAGTTCCGGTTTGGAACATTCCGTTCCAGAACCTGATTCCCGTGTGGACCACCCGGTCCAGTTCCAGTCCAGTCCAGTTCCGGTTTGGAACATTCCGTTCCAGAACCTGATTCCCGTGTGGACCACCCGGTCCAGTTCCTGTCCAGTCCAGTTCCGGGTTGGAACGAACAGTTCCAGATCCTCCAGTCCAGCTCCGGCTTGGAGCAGCCCGCCCCGGGCTTCCAGGCGAAAAACCTGTGTAATACTTGTGTTGCCTTTCCTGTACAGTGTTGGGACTACCCCAACACTTAATTTATTAAAAATACCCTTTTGTGAAATCTGTCTCCTGGTCGTTGCACTTGGGTTCGTCCCGTAACAGATACGTAACAAGCAGACCGTTTTTACTCTTGATTCTACTGAAAAGCACGTTCTGCGAAATACCTTGTGTGCATTTGGCTGTAATATGAATACGAGCGCTGCTGTACGCACTGTGCTTTTAACTCAAAATCTGGCCCATTGAATAAAGCTGCAAACATGTAGCTCATTAACATGCAAATGGCATCTTATGAGCAGATAAGTTAATTGCAACTCATTTGCATAATTAATGAACACCCAGATGAATAATGCTTCAGCAAATTTGTGCCGTGCTGTTTTGAAATAAATTATAAAAGACTTGTCAGGCCAAGGGCGTTGTGGCAAATCCCTGTGCATTGTGCTGAAATGAATACGCAGGTGCGAGGTGTAGCATCTCCACCGTGTTATTTATTAGTGAATCATATCATCTCACCTGCTTCTGAACTTCAGCAGAATCCCAGCACAGCCTAGGGCTGGCTTTAATTCTGCACTATCACTCCATTACATTCAATAATAATATAAGAATTGTGTGTGTGTGTGCATGTGTGTGTGTGTGTGCATGCGTGTGTGTGTGTGTGTGCGTGTGTTAATCCAGACTTCAGCTCTATAATATAAAACTTAGACACTTAAATATGAGATTTAAAATTTGCGGGTGAGGGGCAGTAACTAATGCCCCAGAAGATCAGCGACCGACAGAAGGTCATATTAAATGAAGGATAACCAGACAGAGTGTTTAATATTTTCTGATGATTCTTGTGTGGGCAGTCAGTACCAGCAGGACATTTTGGGCCAGTACATTCTTGCGGGTTAATATACAAACCAGAGGGCAGTCTGAAGGAGAGAATAACATCTGGCCTAAACGAACCACATCTGCATTTCCACAATCTGCCATGCTTTATCAGCGAGGAGACACATTCTGCTAGTGAATGTTGAGATCTAGAGGTATATGTTTCATTGAAGAGACACATTCTGTTGGTGAATGTTGAGATCTAGAGGTATATTTTTCATTGAAGAGACACATTCTGCTGGTGAATGTTGAGGTCTAGAGGCATATTTTTCAGTGAAAAGACACATTCTGCTGGTGAATGTTGAGATCTAGAGGTATATTTTTCAGTGAAAAGACATTCTGCTGGTGAATGTTGAGATCTAGAGGTATTTTTTCAGTGAAGAGACACATCCTGCTGGTGAATGTTGAGATCTAGAGGTATATACAGTATTTCAGTGATGAGCCACGTGCTGCTGGTGAATGTTGAGATCTAGAGGTATATACAGTATTTCAGTGATGAGTCACATGCTGCTGGTGAATGTTGAGATCTAGATCTATATTAGGCAAAGGGAAAGTTCATAATTTCATGATTCACATGTCTTACATATTGTATCCTATGTCATCTCATCCCCAATCATAAAGTATTACAAAGGAAATATTGCATTGGTAATATTTACAAATGTATTGCTTGGCAATAAATAAATAACTGATTGTAATGGCTGAGCACATTCAACAGTAGAAAAGCACAATGCAATTTAGAAATCAATGTGTTACTTGCTTGATTTGAAAAAATGAAAAAAAAAGATATAGAAATTGTCACACTTGAGTTTTTTTATGATATAAGGTTATTATATAAGGCTCACTGAATAATGAGCAGAGATGTACTCAGAGATGTTGAAATTTTATGATGACTTTTATGTTTGGGGCAAATTACCCCAACAGTTTAAACTGAACTGTGATAAACCTCTAATTTTAGAGCTGGAGGTAAGTGATAGTTTGTGAGGTTTAAAACCTGCATGGGAAAGTACCCAGAATCACCCACAAAAAATCTGAGATAAATAAATAGGTTGTACATTTTCTTATGTTTCATACATCTAGAGCCTGAGGTCTAAATGACCCAACCCACACAACACTGTTGTACACAAAGATGGTACAGGAATTTGAAAACAGCATTATGTTTATTGCATGTTTACTATTTATTCCCACCAAATTAGGAAAAGATTAAAAAAAATAAGGTTAACATGTTTTTTAAAAGACATCTCAAACACTGAATGTGGTCAAATTAACCCTAAACAATATAGGTGGGTTAAGCATTTAGCAAATGTGCTAATATCCAGGTGGCTTACAGAACTTAAATTTGTTACATTAAATCCATATACAAGTTGGATATTTACTTATTTGCTCAAGGGTACAATGGCAGTGCCAAACAAAAAGTTGTTTTGCAAAATGCAATTAACACTAATCTAGATAATCCTGTAAAATTCCAATCCTAATGCACCTCACTAACAAATACAGTCAAGCCGGAAAGTCTCCCCACCCTTTCACCTTCTCCACGTTTTATTACGTTACAGACTTATACTACAATAGATTGAGTTCATTTTTTGCCTGAAACATCTACACACAACACCCCATAATGACAATGTGAAAAAAGTTTTTTTGAGATTTTAGCAAATTTATTAAAAATAAAAAAATAAAATTTCTCATTTACATAAGTATTCATACCCTTTGCTTTAACGTATTTTTAAAGTATCATATTTCATATTTGGTCGCATATCCTTTACATGGTGTTACTTCCTGAAGTCTGTGACCATCAACATCAAACAACTGTCGATATCTTATTTTCAGGTACTTTTACAAGCGATACTATAACCTCTCTGCATTTGAATGGATCTCTATGGAAATTGGGGGTTGAGACTAGATTCAGCTGTAAATTACACTGGTACAGTATGGAACACATGGCTGGCTAAATGGCTGTAAGTTATCAAGGGTCTGAGCTATCAAACGAGCCCCAAACCATCACTCTGTTGCCAGATATGGAGTAGATGTGGATGGATCACTTTAAGGGTTGTTTCTCCTGACTTTTTTCCCCATAGTTCTATAGGAAAATGAGTCCGGAGAAATAACCCTTGCTTGATAGATGTCGGTCAATTCGTATGGCTATCTCCACCAGTACGTCAAAGCTGGCAGGCAAATCCCGGGTGACAAGCTCATCGTCAGTGAGGCCATGGAGGAAGGCATCATATTGGGCCTCTTGGTTCCAGCCGCTGGTGGTGGCCAGGGTGCGGAAGTCGATGGCGTAGTCGGAGACTGTGTTCTTCCCTTGACGAATCTGAAGCATCTCCCGGGCTGCTTCATGACCTTGCCGGGAGCGATCGAACACCCGCTTCATCTCCTCCACAAATGTGGTGTGAGAGGAGCAGACCGGAGACTGTGCATCCCACACCGCTGTTTCCACTCCCTGGCTCTGCCGGTGAGAAGGGTAGTAATGTAGGCGATCCTGGCATGATCTGTGGGGAAGGTGGAGGGTTGGACTCAAATACCAGTGAGCACTGGGACAGGAATGAGCGGCAGGTACCCGGCTCTCTGGCGTAGGGTTCAGGAGGTGGTAGACGGGGCTCTCTTCCCGGAGCCAACGCGGAGCCTTGGGAGGACATCACCAAGGTGGGTGGAGTGGTCTCTCACCTGAGCTGGAGTTGCTGGGACTGAGTTGACAGGTTATTCATGCCAGCAGCATGAGTCTTGCTTACAGAATCCAGCTGCGATTGGTGATGCCCCAAAAGCACGGTCCAAAGCGGACTTGAGCTGGTAGCTGTCCACTGAATCCATCTTGACGAGTTCGTGCTGTCAGGGTGCAGTAGGGACTCAGGCGCAGACAGCACGTAAAATAAACCGAAGTTTATTGAAGTCAAAAACAGGCAAAGTCGTAATCAGAGTGCAGGCAGGGGTCAGACCAGGAAGACAAGACAAAGGTACAAAATCATAATTCAAAAGGGCGAAAACAGGAAACAGACAAAAAGTCAACATGGGTAACAGCTAACAGGCAACGGGAACAAGGCTTGTAGTGAAACAGAGATAAATCAACCGAGACGAACTCACAACAAACACGAGACTAAACTAAATGGAACTAAAATCCACAGACTAATGAGCAAACGAGAAACAGGTGAGCAGCAGGGCAAGTGACACACAAGGGTAATCAGGAGCTGAGACAGAAGGTGGGGCGGACACAATGGGGAAATGAAAACAAAAGCACATGGATGGGAGACGGAGAATGAAATCAAAAACACACAAACAAAACCGAACAGAACCGAAACAGAAGTAACAGAAAAACACATCACAGACTCAAATACTGACAGATATGTGCACAATCATACGGTATGACGCTCTACACACTGCCAAGACGTTGGAGCATGTTGCCAGGTTGGGCATCAGTCGATTATAGCAAGAGCCAGCTGATTCCGATATAGTCAATTGAATACTTTGGACTGCAGCTCTATTCAAAGAGCATGAAAGCATCGACGCCCTGTCTCATTACTACTGTATTTGACGTGGGGTCGCAGTTCCGGTTGAACCGGTTCCTCAAAATGAGGGTTTTAGGAAATGGGTCTAATCACGGCCGCCTCAGCAGTCGTGCCTCTCTGACTCCTGACAGCCAGGCCACTTCAACGATGGTTGAATGCCAAGTCGCTGCACCCCAGGTGGGACCGTCACACCCGAATCAGGGTAATGGATCGATTTTACAGGCTACTCCACTTATGGCGACAAGTTAGCCTCCTAAAGCGGTCTGGATGGGGGTTATGCCCTCACGACGCGTGGTCTTAACGACAGACGCTTCACTGACTGGTTGGGGGGCTAGCACCACCAGCACCACCCAACTCATGGGTTATGGTCCCGACTACATCAGTCGGACAATATCAACACCTCAGCAGTGTATCACATAAATCATCAAGGCGGTCTGAAGTCCCGCCGATCATAAGAAGTGACCCAGTGTCTGCTAACATGGGCATTTCCCAGACTTACCTTTCTGTGTGCCGTACACCTACCAGGTATTCGGAACGGTACAGCAGATGTTCTATCTCGCCAGGAGATTCATCCCGGTGAATGGCGTCTCAGATAGACCTGTTCGCATCCCAAGAGTTTACTCATTGCCCCCAGTGGTTCTCGCTGAATGATCATTCAAGTTGCCTGGGGATAGACGCATTAGCGCGTGAGTGGCTGGACGGCCTGCTATGTGCGTTTCCAGCCAAGTCGCTAATCAATGCGACTCTGCACAGGGTCAGCAAGAGCCACCACGAGCTCTTGCTGGTAGTCCCCAGATGGCCGATGAAACTCTGGTTTCCCACTGTCCCCAGCCTTGTTTACAATCCACCCTGGAAAATTCTAGTTCGGGAGGATCTGTTATCACAACAGAGTGCCACTGTTTGGCACCCTCGTCCAAACGTGATGAATCTCTGGGTATGGCCACTGAGGAGCCCGACCCTTTGATAATGGAGTGCGGCTCCACCGTCCTGTGGACGTGACTTTACTCCAGAGCCCCCTCTTCGAGGAAGGCCTATGGGTATATGTGGCAGCCATTTAACACATGGTGCTTATGGGAAGGTGTGGACCACCTACACTGTCCGATTCCTGTACTATTGGACTTCTTACAGTCCTTACTTGATAACAGGAAAGCAGCCAGCACACTGAAAACTTACGCGGCTGCCATATCCAGCAGGCATGCCTGGGTACGTAACAAGCCTGCAGGGAGCCATTACCTTGTCAGTCGGTTCCTGAGGGGTGCCAGGCGGCTGAGACCTGTGAGGTCACTGGTAGCTCCCTCTTGGGATCTCCCCTTGCTGTTGAGAGTGCTCACAGTTCAGACTTATGAGCTTCTCGAGATGATCAGCCTTAAGTGGCTTTCTTTTAAGATGACATTTCTGCTGGCAATGCATCAGCAAGACGTGATGTGAGCTCTGCGCTCTCTCCATCAGCGGAGAGTGTCTAAGGTGGAGGCCAGCTAACTCAGGAGTCACACTGCGGCCTAATCCATCGTTTCTGCCCAAAATTGTTTCAACATCAACCAGTCGATCGAGCTCGCTGCGCTTCGCCCCCCCGCCAGGCAAGGACCTGCGGGACGCACAACGGATATGTCCAGTACGTGCGCTGTGATGCTACATCAAAGCTACCGCTTCCATCAGACGTACAAGACCAAAAGGACAAGGAAAAGGAAAAGCTCTCGGCTTAGAGCCTCTCCCAATGGGTAGTGAAGGTGATAGCTACGGCCTATGAGGCTAGCGCTAAGCCCTCGCCTATTGATATCCAGGGCAGATCCACAAGAAGTATGGCTAGCCCTTAAAGAAATCTGTGATGTGGCGACATGGGCGCCCCCCTGCACACGCAAAGTTTTATCACGTCAATGTGGCGCCAGACTCAATGGTCGGTGCAACCGTCTTACCTGCAGCCTTGGCATCCACGTAAGGATGATGGTACATTTTGGGTATTAGTCATTTATTTTGACGACCCTAATGGTCGGAGGAACGAAATAGAATGAACGGCTACAATGGTAACCATGTTCTATGAGTTCCGGATGACTATTAGGGATCATGGTCACTCGGGACCATTTAAGGGCGAAAAAAGTGTTCCGAGGATTTCCGCAGTGACGCCCACCCCCCTTTATGTGTATTATTTACAAAATATACAGCTCAGGGTTTTTCCTACATAGTAAATTATTTGACGGCCGCCAAAATGATTTCATGGACCGCCAAAGGGAAATCGCGACCGCCAAAATGACAATAATTGACAAAACGGCAAATAAAATCATATCCAAATTAATTTAATAAAATTTTTTGGGTGCTATATGATCTTTCGGCCAGCGGATGGTGATATATATTGTACTAGTCGCCTTCAATATGTCAGTACTAGGAGACGAGTAGAAGAAGCATAGAACCATAGACTGTAGCCTATAGAAATGCGGCTCAGCTGTTCTGTGGCAGAGTGTGACTCGGTAGAAAGACATAGCATGGGCAGCGAGTTGGATGGAACACGCTCCAATTTTGAATTAGGCTACGTTTGAAGCCCTGACTTCTGAAAAGGCAAAAGCTTTAACCCAATCCACGTTGGCGCCCCATAACTATAGTGGTAGACTTATCGGTCCCAATTACAGTAGCCTATTCATGTTTGTCTTAAATTATAAACTAGGCTACAGCTTTAAGAAAACCCCAGGATTGATACTACAGTTCAATAAAATAAGAGGGTGCTGTTAATAGCCCAAAGCACTTACGACCCTCGTCTTGCCACAGTCAGACTGTAAAATGCACCATTTACAAGAAAATCATGTTCTAATAGGCCTACGCATTCGGCGTTTTCCATTGCTTACTGTAGGCTACTATACAGTAGACTACCTGATGCACTTTCGGTTTAGAAGACACCTCATTTTCTTCCTCCAAAATCTCTTGTAGCTATAAATATGTTAATGAAACCAAATATCTTACCTGTAGGCTATATGCAGGTAGACTACCACTGTGTTATGATTAACCCTGAAGAGTTTATCTTGTTACGTTTCGCCAAAGTCCCGTACAGTCGACATTTCCACAGTGACCTATCGCATTTAGGGCTGAAATAGTGTCAGGATCCTGTACTTTGTCTGTCTGTTTATTCTATGTAATTATTTCTCCTGATTTATTTTGCCTTTTTTCCCGCATTACCCTCGCGATTGTCAGTCCGCGTTCCATGTTTCCTGAGATTCCACTCCCTGTCTTTGTCATTGCACTATTCGGGTGATTTTGGGAACATTCAGGTTTCCTCTGTATTTCGTATCTCGTTTTCTTCCTTCTGGCTTTATTAATATTTTTATAAAATACTAATGTACTAATCATACTGTTAGATTAGATTTAATACTAACCTGCTAACAAACTAATGTGTATATAATACTAACCAGCTAACCTACTAACATTAGGGTTTTAGAGTTCGCTACTAACATTACTAATTAGGCTACTAATTCATCTTGAGTTTCTACCTGCAGCTGTCATTTCCCTCCTCGTTATCCTATCCCTGCATCTATCTGTGATTTCTCATTCTCTGCACGTGTGTCCACTTCCGCGTTCCTCCCCTCCGAGCTGTGCATGTGTCTACCTGCTAACTCCAGGCCGTTTGTTATCATTGTGTCTATGTGCATTCCAGTCCATGTCTTACGTTTCCCCTGTTATTGTATTATTGGTCCTTGTTAACCCTCATTGTTCTCACCTGTGAGCAATCTCCCCACCCCGCCTCTGCACACCTGATTCCCATTATGTCTGTCTCCCTCTGTGTATATATATATACCCTGTCATCTCAGTGTTTCTTCGCAAGTTCCTCACTGTTGGTTTGATTCTGTGTTATATACACTATTCTTCCAAGTACCTTCCCTAGTTGTGTTTGGTTTTAGATGATCTGTTTCCGAGTTTTTGTTATCCCTCGTCCTTCCCCTGTTATTTTATTTTTGTTGTCTGTTCTTCATTTAGTTTTCTTTTTGTTCCTCTTTACGCCTCCCTGGTTTCGACTCCTGCCTGTGTTCTCGCGACCCTGTTTTGGGATTCTGTTTTTGTGCCTCTGCTGTGCTTTCCCGGTTCCGACCCCTGCCTGTTCTGTGACTTCTCTTTGGACTCTGTTTTTGTACCATTGCCCTGTCTCCCCGGTTTTCGACCCTGCCTGTTATACTACGGATTGCTGCCTTGCCCTTTTATTAAACTTAGTTTTTTGTATTTCCCGCCTGCTATTGGGTCCACCTACCCTGACAGAAGGAACTCACCAGTTAGGACCCAGCGGGCGGTCACCAGTGTCATGGCGACTCAGGATTTGTTTTAATGACCACTATGAGGAATACCTCATGGATATCTGGGGGCAGAACCTGAGTTCGCCCACCGGCATGACGACCACCACCCATCACCCCAGACTCTTTATCAGCCCACCTCCCACTCCATTAGGCTCGGAGTCCTAACACTGCAGCCAGTCAGCCCTGAGTCTACTACCCCGTCATTCACCCAACCCCAACCGTCACCCTTCGCCGGGACCCGCCTGGTCCTGTGTCCGGGAAACTATGGGCCCAGGAGAAAACGAGGGGGCCCTGGTTCCCGGCTCCGTCGGCGGACTCAGCTACCCGTCGACAGAGGATCCATTTTCCACCCATCCGTGTTCGCCAGCACCCTGCCTGTTCCCCAGTCTGTCACCCTCGCCGACGCCCTGCCTGTTCCCCAGGTGGTCATGTCTCCTATCCCGCCACATTCTAGCCCTCCTGTCCCGCCACGTTCCAGCCCTCCTGTCCCGCCACGTTCCAGCCCTCCTGTCCCACCACGTTCCAGCCCTCCTGTTCCGCCACATTCCAGCCCTCCTGTCCCGCCACGTTCCAACACTCCTGTCCCGCCTGTCCGGTCCCGTTCCAGCACTCCTGTCCCGCTGCAGAGCCAGCTACCCGCCTGTCTTGAGCTGCAGAGCCGGCTACCCGCCTGTCCTGAGCTGCAGAGCTGGCTACCCGCCTGTCCTGAGTTGCAGAGCCGGCTACCCGCCTGTGCTGAGCTGCAGAGCCGGCTACCCGCCTGTCCTGAGTTGCAGAGCTGGCTACCCGCCTGTCCTCAGCTGCAGAGCCGGCTACCCGCCTGTGCTGAGCTGCAGAGCCGGCTACCCGCCTGTCCTGAGTTGCAGAGCCGGCTACCCGCCTGTCCTGAGCTGCAGGGCTGGCTACCCGCCTGTCCTCAGCTGCAGAGCCGGCTACCCGCCTGTCCTGAGCTGCAGAGCTGGCTACCCACCTGTCCTGAGTTGCAGAGCCGGCTACCCGCCTGTGCTGAGCTGCAGAGCCGGCTACCCGCCTGTCCTGAGTTGCTGAGCTGGCTACCCGCCTGTCCTCAGCTGCAGAGCCGGCTACCCGCCTGTGCTGAGCTGCAGAGCCGGCTACCCGCCTGTCCTGAGTTGCAGAGCCGGCTACCCGCCTGTCCTGAGCTGCAGGGCTGGCTACCCGCCTGTCCTCAGCTGCAGAGCCGGCTACCCGCCTGTCCTGAGTTGCAGAGCCGGCTACCCGCCTGTGCTGAGCTGCAGAGCCGGCTACCCGCCTGTCCTGAGTTGCAGAGCCGGCTACCCGCCTGTCCTGAGCTGCAGAGCCGGCTACCTGCCTGTCCTCTGCTGCAGAGCCAGCAGCCGCCTCCTGTCCCTTGGCCGCCTCCTGTCCCTGGGCCACCTAGCCTATGGCCGCTCATTCGCCGCCGGCCTCCAGGGCGATGCAGCCGTCGCCGCCGGCCTCCAGGGCGATGCAGCTGTCGCCGCCGGCCTCCAGGGCGATGCAGCCATCGCCACCGGCCTCCAGGGCTTCAAGGACCTTTGATTTCTAAAACCTAACTCCTAAACACAACCCTACTGGTACATTACAACCAAAGCCTACATGGGCTCTTTGTACTCCAAAAACTGTATTTACGGTAAAATGAATGTAAAAAATGTTGCTGCTCACGCACTGCGTGCGCTCGCATTAGTACCACCAAAACCCATTTCTCTGCCAGGAAAAACCCTGCAGCTTGCCCAAACTTTAAATACAATAATAATTTTGTGATTTACATGTGTTATAGTGTTAATTGTGAAATGAAAAATTAGTTTTCTTACATTAGTAACGTAATGAGAGCTCAACAGGCTGCACCTGCAGTGGTGGCAGCGGGTTGGGGTTGGGGGAGGGGGTGTGTCGCGGTTCCGTCTTCCAGAACCGTGACACAAGACCGTGGACATTTGTACCACGGTTTTGGTCTCGGTTTCAGAACCGTTACACCCCTACTAGCTATGTATGATAAATTCCGTTAAGCACTCGGCTAGCCAGTTAGCTAATTTGACTCACTGTTGAGCAGGCTATAGCCAGCAGTGTCAGCCGTCCCTATAGCCTTTCCGAGTCTGTATCCGAATCTGTTTTTGTTTCTATGTGCAGCGTCTTTGTGACAGTTCTCTGTACCGCTATAATAAAAGTGATTTGATTTGATTAAATTTAACCGCCTTAACTTACTGCACAATTTCCTAATGCAGCGATATTAACGTGCACACCACTCGCTCTGAATGCCAAATGCAACCATTGCGGTGATAGTGGCTAGTACCAGGGCAGGCGGGATATGCAAATAGGTTACCATTGATTGGTATGTTAAAATGAGCCCCTTTCGACATCAAAAAGGCAAACAATTCAAAACGGCTTGTAAAAGAGGTTGGGGGTATTTGTCATTACTGGTTCTTAAAAATTACTTAAGGCATCTAATTTGTATTTTCAGAGTTCTGTCTCATCTAGTGCACAAACATGAAAACATGCAGGGAAACAATATGGGACCTTTAATTCAAGTTCATTAACCTGCAAAATTTCTATTTGAATTATTTTTTAATCTATTTGGTCACAGCTTAACCCCAGAATGTATTTGACTGGCACACAGATACTGATAAGGTGTCAGGCCAGATCCTGACACCTTATTAGGGCGCCAGCCAGACAGCAGGCCTCTGATCCTCTGATCCAGCAGAAAGCGCTTGCGCTAGAACCACCACAAACCTGGTCTAAAGTCATGACGCAGTTGTTTACATGTTATTTTAACGGTGCATATAAGTGCGTCTACATAGACGTGTGCACAACGCGCGTACCCTCCTGTCTGTTAGGCCTGGTACATACTCTACGCAAGGAACGCGCAACGACGCAAAGAGCAAAGCAGGGGGCGTTTCTCGCGTTCTTGCGTAGCAAAATGTGCAGTCCAAATTTTGTAACGTGACACAAACATGTGATGCAATTCCACGCGTTTCCGTTAGAGGAGCTAAATGTAAATACTGTTCAATAACTGCAGAATTGCAGACCACACACAAATAAGTAATAATTTCCGGTTAAAGGTTACTCGCTCCAACCAGATTAGCTTAGGCTGCCAACACGCGGACAGGGCGAAAAGAAGCCGGTAAACGCGCACAAGCATGACTAAAATATCTAGATCACAATGTGAAATATTATTATTGTGTAGGCTATATCAAAAATGCATAATAATAAAAGGTTCAATAGGTCCACATACCTTTCCCTCAGCGAAGGGAAACGATGCCACATTACATTGCTCTCAGCCCACTCCATCAACATCCAGGCGATGTGCGATGGTACGGGACAATGGCTATCCATTAAAAAGGAGCTGATAACACCTATATCAAGCCTAATGCGCGAATTGTCATTTACACCTAATGCGTGAATTGTCATTCAATGGAAAACTTGCGCACTGCAATAGACGGACATTCTGAAAATGCGCTTCAGACGTCATTACAAGCTTATAGCTTACAGCTCTTACAGCTCTGTTTATCTAGGAATACAGCCTATAAGTAAATAGAATGGTTTGTGACTGAAAAAAGTTCAAAACCTTGTCCAGTGAATATTGCTTTTATTGTTTTTCAAATAGCCTAGGCTACAGCGGATTCGCTGTGCATAAGGTTTTTTTCGATGGTTAAAAAACGGAGATAAATGTCATCATGTTAACTGAATTGTAACCTTAGCTATTCTTCGTCCTTCATATTTTACTGAATTGTAACCTTAGCTATTCTTCGTCCTTCATATTTTTTAAATTACAGTGACAAGGTTTCCATACCCTCAGCTTTTTAAAACCCCGCTGATTTCACCTGTTATTCCATAACTGAAAAAAAATATTTTAAAGAGAACTAAGCGGCTAATTAGAACCAAAATTTGCAGCACGTTACAAAATTACAATTAATTTTCAATTAATTTTAATGCCATTATTTGCATGTGCGCTTTACATGAGCAGGTCTGTTTCCCCTGCTGTAAATCACACTTTTCACGGTCTTCCTGGGAAAGTGGATCGTTTTAAAGCATTACGCTACCAGTAAAATAGGTTGGTCACATTTCCATAAGCAGGACATTATAAAACAAGGGAAAATATGCTGAACCTATGGGTTGCCAACCTGACAGATTTATTGTATTTAGTGTCATCATTAAGGAAAAATAACGTTATGTATGTTATTAATCAAAATTACAATGCAGGTAGCCTAATGAACCTCGAATGAAGCTTGAACATGAGTTCATTGCATAATCAAACGAAATTCGTTAAACAAGCAAGCTAATTTGGCGTTTTCTAAGGTGACACGAAAGCCATTGGTCGCTTATTCTCAGCCGTTGCAGGTGAAATTTAACCGCATATATTTTGTAAACAGCACTGTCAGGAATTACCGGGAACTCATAATGGTTAGCCCGAATAATATTGATCATAGGCTACTATTGATCCATATAGCCTATTCCTTGATCGCACTAAACACGCACGAGCATGTCTGTTTCGCCATCATAAGCAATCCGCCAAGGTGGAAAAGCAGGCTTTTAAAGGGAATGGGATATGACATTTTGATTGGTTTATTGCATGTCATGCCCAAGACACACCTATAATTAATGAAGAGACTAGGTTCAGCCCAGTTGCACCTTGCGTCGTGCTTAGCGCCCAATAAACACGCCCTTAAAATAGCAAAAGTGGACTTGGACACGCCCTAAATGGACTTAGCGCCATGCGCTTAGACCAAGCGCCAAGATCGCCAAGATAGAGCCCATAATGACATACTGTAGTACTGAATGACCATATGTAACATTTTATACCAACACAAGCAATGAATGTAAGCCAGGTGTGCTGAAGGGTCTGCTGGGTCCATAGGTTTCCTCAGAGTCCATTTTGCACACTTTGTGAACACACTCAACTCTTTTGACAATGGCCCTCATCCTAAAAACGGACTATGTCCTCTTTATCTAATACTGAGTTGCTTGTGTTCTGTAAGGCTGTCATCTTTATCTAATACTGAGATGCTTGTGTTCTGTAAGGCTGTCATCTTTATCTAATACTGAGATGCTTGTGTTCTGTAAGGCTGTCATCTTTATCTAATACTGAGATGCTTGTGTTCTGTAAGGCTGTCATCTTTATCTAATACTGAGATGCTTGTGTTCTGTAAGGCTGTCATCTTTATCTAATACTGAGATGCTTGTGTTCTGTAAGGCTGTCATCTTTATCTAATACTGAGTTGCTTGTGTTCTGTAAGGCTGTCATCTTTATCTAATACTGAGATGCTTGTGTTCTGTAAGGCTGTCTCATTTAATCTGAGCTGGGGAAGATGTGTCACAGCTGCCCACTATAGATGCATGCCATTAAAAGGAAGACTTGTTTAACAACCAACGTAATTACAGCACTGCTGAGTTACAGCACTGTGTTCAGTGGAATTTATTACAGCTTAGCCAAGGTTTGAACAACTTTTGGGACACATATAAAATTAAACTGATCATCTGTTAGCGTGGTGATTAGCCACGTCTGAAGCTGGAGGGGCCTAATGCCTTATTGTAGGGCAGGCAGTGGGGGGTGGGGGATAAGGGGGTGCGGAGGACAGGAAATGGGAGATGAAAGACTGCACATGGAAGACAGGAAGTACTCAAACATGGAAGATGACATGGGGTTCATTCCAATCGCTTATTTTTACTCCTTGCATCCTTTCCTCGCGTCCTTAGCTCCGCCCAACGGGGGACGCGAGGAAAGGATGCAAGGATCAGATATGTGGATGGAGGAAATGAGACAACATGCATTAGGCAAATGGAACGTCCTTGCGTCAAGCGTCATATTATGCTCACATGCTCAACCATAATGCTTTTTAGCTTATATTTTCATGAATAAACGGTGATTTTGTTGTTATAAAGACTGCATGTCATTAGCACTAAATAATAAATGGAAAGGAACGGTAAAATTTCATTTGTGTAGGGGGGGTGTGCCTGCGACATGGCAGATGTGAAGAGTCGTGGATAATTTATACACATCATGCATTCCGAGAAAAGGCTTCCGCAAAGGCTACACTTGTGTTTCCTCACTGAAGCACCCTCCGGGAGCCTCCTCGTTCCCACTCCTCGCTTCTCTTCCGAGCATTTAGCGGTTTGGAATGTCCTTAAAGATGGCAATGTAATGTTCCGTTCCCCTCCTGTCCTTCTCCGCGTTTTCCTGTTTTCCCTCCGTGTCATGTTGGATTCCCCTGTCCATGTTTTCCCATTTGCTGCAGGCTGGGCGTTTCCCTTCTGTTTGTTTCTCGGTTTCCTACTTTGGTTTCCACCTATCGCTTTCCCTGCTCTTGGCTTTCTTTCCGCACCTGGTTTATTGTCAATCACACTCAGTTACATTCCTCACGTGTTCGCCTTTGTTTTCTATTTCACTCCCCTACTTAAACCCCCGGCTGGCTGCTAGTCGGCGCCAGTTCGTTGTCTAAACTACGTTGTGTGTTCCTGGTCTTCTGGTTATTGTACGAGAGTGCTGTATGCTTGGTTGCGAACCTAACCCGTCAGCTTACAGTCGTTCTACCCTCCGGTCTGGTTACTATTCTGCCCTATCATTTACTGCATGCTTTGCTGCTAACCTGTCTCCCTCTAACTACCAGCTGTTCCTGCCTGCACCAGTCTGTAGCTGTTAGTCAGTGTGTTTGTGTGTTACGGTGCCTCCAACTCCAGCTCGCAGCACGGCCGCAGTGGGGTGTCTGCCTCGCTATCCTGCAGTGGTTCCTGTCCGGCCAAGGCGAATCCCTTTGCCGCGGTTACGGTCCCAGGTTCCGCAGCAAACCAGCTACCTCCACCGGCTCCAGCTGAGCCCCACCACACAGTTCCACCCTGCCGGGCGCTGCCGGCTACCTACCTCAGTATCCAGTCCCGTACCAGCTGAACCTCCCGGTCCAGTTTCAGTCCAGTTCCGGTGCTTCGTGCACCTCCAGTTTAAAGTCCAGTTCCGGCTTGGAACAATCCTGTTGTTCCTGCTGTCCAGTTCCAGTTGGACCTCCCGGTCCAGTTCCAGTCCAGTTCCGGTGCTATGTGCACCTCCAGTTTAAAGTCCAGTTCCGGCTTGGAACAGATCCTGTTGTTCCTGCCGTCCAGTTCCAGTTGGACCTCCCGGTCCAGTTCCAGTCCAGTTCCGGTGCTACGTGCACCTCCAGTTTAAAGTCCAGTTCCGGTTTGGAACAATCCTGTTGTTCCTGCTACCCAGTTCCAGTTGGACCTCCCGGTCCAGTTCCGGTGCTACGTGCACCTCCCGTTTAAAGTCCAGTTTCGGTTTGGAACAATCCTGTTGTTCCGGCTGTCCCGTTCCAGTTGGACCTCCCGGTCCAGTTCCAGTCCAGTTCCGGTGCTACGTGCACCTCCAGTTTAAAGTCCAGTTCCGGTTTGGAACAAACCCGCCTACTCCGTGGTCCAGTTCCTGAGTGGACCTCCGGTCCAGTACAGTCCAGTTCCGGCTTGGAACTCACCTCCTGTACTCAAGTCCAGCTCCGGCTTGGAGCAGTTCGTATTGAACTTTCTCACCCTGTATATTACTGTGTCTTATCTTTCTGTACAGCTTTGGGACTACCCCAAAGCTTAATAAAAACCCCTTGCTGTGAAATCTGCCTCCTGGTCGTTGCACTTGGGTCCAGCCCGTATTTGGTTCGTAACAGAACGAACTGGCCAAAAATCATGGATCCAGCCGACCTGGAGCAGATTCGCCACGCCTTCTCCTGCCAGACTGCGGTCAGCGACCAACAGGGCCGTCGTTTGGATGACGTGTTGGAGGTACTGAGGGGCATCACGGAGCAGGTTGCTCAGCTCGCGCTTCACCAGCCTCTTCCTCGGATTCCTGTGGGACTGACCCCTCCAGCTCCTGAACCGCCTCCCGAGGCTCCGGTTCCCTCGCCTAGCCGGGAACCCAGGGTTCAACACCCTGAATTATACTGTGGGGGTCTGGGGAGGTGCCGCGAGTTCCTGATGAAATGCGACATCGTCTTCCGTATGCAGCCCACTTCCTTCGCCTCCGACCAATGTAAAATCGCTTTCATTATGAGCAGCCTGGGAGGCAGTGCCCTGGAGTGGGCCACCTCTATTTGGGACAGCCAGGCTCCCATGTGCAACAACTTCGCGTCCTTCACCTCGGAGATGCGGCGCGTCTTCGACCACCCAGCCTGTGGGCGAGACGCTACCCAGCGCCTGCTTCAGGTCCGTCAAGGCAGCCGCAGTGTTGCGGAAATGGCGATCCAGTTCCGCACCCTCGCTGCGGAGTCCGGATGGAACGACACCTCCCTTCAAGGGGCGTTTCGTCAGGCCCTCAGTGAGGAGCTCAAGGATCAACTCGCTACCCGTGAAGAGTCCAACTCCCTTAACAGCCTCATCAGCTTGGCTATAGCCATTGACAACCGTCTCCGTATCCGGGCGCGTGAGCGAGGAAGGAATCCCGGTCGTCATCCGCTCTCCGACTCTTCTAGCACTCGTCTACACTCCTCCTTTGCGGGACCGAGAATCTCTGCTGCAGTGTCCGAGGAGGAGCCTATGCAACTGGGCAGAGTCTCCGTGGATGCTGAGGAGCGCCAACGCCGGTTCCGCACCAGGTCTTGCTTTTATTGTGGCAAGGTAGGCCACCAGATCGCCTCCTGTCCCATTCGACCAAAAGAGACGGCTCGCCAGTGAAGCTGGGCGTACTGACGAGCCCTATCATCCCCAACCATGCTGCCCAGAACCGCCTTGTTTTCAAGGCCACCCTCCTTTGGAGGGACAATTCCGTTTTATCATCTGCCCTCATCGACTCCGGGGCCGATGCGAACTTCATCGACATCTCCTTTGCCAGGAGGGCTGGCATCCCCACAGAGGTCCTACCTTCCCCTATCACTGCTCTCGCCCTGGACGGTAGGAGCCTGGGGTTAGTGACCCACTCCACCGTTCCCTTACAGTTAATTGTATCAGGTAATCACCGGGAGACAATTCAACTTCTCCTCATCCACGCCAAGCAGTCCTCCATGGTTCTGGGTCAGACCTGGCTACGCCTACACAACCCTCACATCGACTGGCGAGCCGGTCGTATCCTGGCTTGGAGTTCTCACTGTCTAGCCAGCTGTCTTCGCTCTGCTCTACCCCCCCCGGGGGCCAAGTGTGACCGTTCCGATCAGCCTAGACCCGATCTAACTAACGTTCCTAGCCAGTATCATGACTTATCTCAAGTGTTCTCAAAGTCACGTGCTCTGTCTTTGCCCCCTCACAGGCCCTACGACTGCTGCATCGACCTCCTGGCAGGCGCTAAACTTCCATCTGGCCGCCTTTACAGTTTGTCGGGCCAGGAAAAGCTGGTCATGGAGACGTATATCAACGAGTCCCTCGCGTCGGGCATAATCCGTCCCTCTTCGTCCCCGGTTAGTGCAGGGTTCTTCTTCGTAGGGAAGAAGGACGGTTCTCTGCGGCCCTGCATCGACTACCGGGGCCTCAATGAGGTCACCATACGTAACAAATATCCCCTTCCTCTGATTAACACCGCTTTTGAACCCCTCTCCCAAGCAGTCACTTTTACCAAGCTCGACCTCCGCAACGCATACCACCTGGTGCGGATACGCGAGGGAGATGAATGGAAGACCGCTTTCACCCCGTTGGGCCACTACGAGTACCTGGTGGTCCCGTTCGGTCTAACTAACGCCCCAGCGGTCTTCCAGGGGATGGTCAATGATGTGCTGCGGGACCTACTGGGCAAAAGCGTTTTTGTTTACATTGATGATATTCTGATTTTCTCTAAATCCCCTCAGGAACACGTTCTCCACGTCCGGGAGGTCCTCCAGCGGCTACTGGAAAACCAGCTTTTTGTAAAGGCCGAGAAGTGCTCGTTCCACGTCTCCTCCGTCCCGTTCCTCGGCTTCATCATTGAGGAGGGCAGTATCCGGGCGGACCCGGCCAAAGTCAAGGAGGTGACAGAATGGCCTCAACCCTCCTCACGTAAGCACCTTCAACAATTCCTCGGCTTTGCTAATTTTTATCGCCGTTTCATCCGCAATTACAGTGTTATTGCTGCCCCCCTTACCAAGCTCACCTCCACCTCCATTCCCTTCTACTGGAATTCCGAGGCCCAGTTGGCCTTTGAACAGCTCAAAGTTCGGTTCTCCTCTGCCCCCATTCTGTGTCACCCCGACACTACCCGCCAGTTCATCATTGAGGTGGATGCCTCCGACACCGGTGTAGGGGCCATTCTGTCGCAGCGAGCCGCCTTGGACAACAAGCTCCATCCCTGCGCCTTTTTCTCCCGGAGACTGTCCTCTGCAGAGCGCAATTATGATGTCGGGGATCGGGAACTTCTGGCTATCAAGCTCGCACTAGAGGAGTGGCGTCACTGGCTGGAGGGGGCAGGTAATCCCTTTATTGTTTTAACAGACCATCAGAACCTAATTTATATCCGATCAGCCAAAAGGCTCAATGCCCGTCAGGCTAGATGGTCTCTGTTTTTTGCCCGGTTTAATTTCTCTGTTTCATTCCGCCCTGGTTCCCAGAATACCAAGGCAGATGCTTTGTCCCGCATTTTTTCCCTCCCCTCCAGTCCTGCTGACCCCGAGCCCATTCTACCGGCATCCTGTGTTGTGGCTGCGGTCTCCTGGGAGATCGAGGGGATCGTGAAGGCTGCCCAGGCTTCCCAACCGGACCCCCGCAGTAACCCTAACACGTCCTTGTTTGTGCCCAATTCCGTCCGCTCCCAGGTCCTTGAGTGGGTTCACGCCTCCTGTCTGGCTTGTCACCCAGGTGTTGCCAGAACTGTCGCCCTGGTCAGGAGGAGTTTTTGGTGGCCCACCCTCAAGGGGGATACCCGTGCCTTCGTCCTGGCCTGCCCTGTTTGCGCCAGGAGTAAGGCATCCCACCAGCCTCCCTCCGGTTTCCTCCACCCCCTCCCCGTCCCGGGCCATCCTTGGAGTCACATCGGCGTCGACTTCGTCACCGGTCTGCCTTTGTCAGAGGGCAACACTACCATTCTGACAATTGTGGACCGGTTCTCCAAGGCGGTCCACTTTATCCCTCTCCCTAAGCTCCCGTCCGCCCTTGAAACTGCGGAGCTCCTGGTGCTACATGTGGTCAGGCTGCACGGGATTCCCTCCGACATTGTGTCAGACCGTGGGCCCCAATTCTCCTCCCAGGTATGGAAGGCGTTCTGTGTGGCCCTGGGTGCCTCGGCTAGCCTATCCTCAGGTTTCCATCCCCAGTCTAACGGCCAGGCAGAGAGGGCCAACCAGGACCTGGGGGCCGCCCTGCGGTGCGTCACTGCCCGTAACCCCGCTTCCTGGAGCCGTTTTCTCCCCTGGGTGGAGTACGCCCATAACTCCCTTAAAAGCGCATCCACAGGGATGTCCCCCTTCGAATGCTCCTTGGGGTATCAACCTCCCCTACTGTCTGCCCAGGAGGCTGAGGTGGCAGTCCCGTCGGTGAGGTCTCACCTCCTCAGATGCAAACGCATGTGGAGACTTACTCGTACCGCACTCCTCCGCTCCAATTCCCATTCCCAACGCCTGGCGGACCTTCACAGGACCGCAGCCCCGCAGTATAGGGCCGGTCAGCAGGTCTGGCTCTCCACAGCTAACATTCCCCTCCCCTCTTCTTCCAAGAAACTACAGCCCCGTTTTATTGGCCCCTTTGCTATTATTTGTTTTATCAACCCTGTGTCCGTTAAGCTTTCCCTTCCTGTTTCCCTCAAGGTCCACCCGGTCTTTCACGTCAGTCAAATTAAGCCTGTCGCCTCCAGCCCGCTCAGTGCCCCGGCTATCTCTCCTCCTCCGTCCCGGACTATCGACAATGCCCCGGCCTACACGGTGAGCGAGATTATCGACATCCGCCGTAAGGGTCGGGGCTTCCAATACCTTGTCGACTGGGATGGGTATGGGCCAGAGGAGCGGTCCTGGCTCCACAAGAGCCTCATTCTGGACCACTCTTTGATCCGGGATTTCCACAACCAGTTCCCGGACCAGACGAGGCCTCCAGGTATGCCAGGTGGCGTCCATTGAGGGGGGGGTACTGAAACGTTCCGTTCCCCTCCTGTCCTTCTCCGCGTTTTCCTGTTTTCCCTCCGTGTCATGTTTGATTCCCCTGTCCATGTTTTCCCATTTCCTGCAGGCTGGGCGTTTCCCTTCTGTTTGTTTCTTGGTTTCTTACTTTGGTTTCCACCTATCGCTTTCCCTGCTCTTGGCTTTCTTTCCGCACCTGGTTTATTGTCAATCACACTCAGTTACATTCCTCACGTGTTCGCCTTTGTTTTCTATTTCACTCCCCTACTTAAACCCCCGGCTGGCTGATAGTCGGCGCCAGTTCGTTGTCTAAACTACGTTGTGTGTTCCTGGTCTTCTGGTTATTGTACGAGAGTGCTGTATGCTTGGTTGCGAACCTAACCCGTCAGCTTACAGTCGTTCTACCCTCCGGTCTGGTTACTATTCTGCCCTATCATTTGCTGCATGCTTTGCTGCTAACCTGTCTCCCTCTAACTACCAGCTGTTCCTGCCTGCACCAGTCTGTAGCTGTTAGTCAGTGTGTTTGTGTGTTACGGTGCCTCCAACTCCAGCTCGCAGCACGGCCGCAGTGGGGTGTCTGCCTCGCTATCCTGCAGTGGTTCCTGTCCGGCCAAGGCGAATCCCTTTGCCGCGGTTACGGTCCCAGGTTCCGCAGCAAACCAGCTACCTCCACCGGCTCCAGCTGAGCCCCGCCACACAGTTCCACCCTGCCGGGCGCTGCCGGCTACCTACCTCAGTATCCAGTCCCGTACCAGCTGAACCTCCCGGTCCAGTTTCAGTCCAGTTCCGGTGCTTCGTGCACCTCCAGTTTAAAGTCCAGTTCCGGCTTGGAACAATCCTGTTGTTCCTGCTGTCCAGTTCCAGTTGGACCTCCCGGTCCAGTTCCAGTCCAGTTCCGGTGCTACGTGCACCTCCAGTTTAAAGTCCAGTTCCGGCTTGGAACAGATCCTGTTGTTCCTGCCGTCCAGTTCCAGTTGGACCTCCCGGTCCAGTTCCAGTCCAGTTCCGGTGCTACGTGCACCTCCAGTTTAAAGTCCAGTTCCGGTTTGGAACAATCCTGTTGTTCCTGCTACCCAGTTCCAGTTGGACCTCCCGGTCCAGTTCCGGTCCAGTTCCGGTGCTACGTGCACCTCCCGTTTAAAGTCCAGTTCCGGTTTGGAACAATCCTGTTGTTCCGGCTGTCCCGTTCCAGTTGGACCTCCCGGTCCAGTTCCAGTCCAGTTCCGGTGCTACGTGCACCTCCAGTTTAAAGTCCAGTTCCGGCTTGGAACAGATCCTGTTGTTCCTGCCGTCCAGTTCCAGTTGGACCTCCCGGTCCAGTTCCAGTCCAGTTCCGGTGCTACGTGCACCTCCAGTTTAAAGTCCAGTTCCGGTTTGGAACAATCCTGTTGTTCCTGCTACCCAGTTCCAGTTGGACCTCCCGGTCCAGTTCCGGTCCAGTTCCGGTGCTACGTGCACCTCCCGTTTAAAGTCCAGTTCCGGTTTGGAACAATCCTGTTGTTCCGGCTGTCCCGTTCCAGTTGGACCTCCCGGTCCAGTTCCAGTCCAGTTCCGGTGCTACGTGCACCTCCAGTTTAAAGTCCAGTTCCGGTTTGGAACAAACCCGCCTACTCCGTGGTCCAGTTCCTGAGTGGACCTCCGGTCCAGTACAGTCCAGTTCCGGCTTGGAACTCACCTCCTGTACTCAAGTCCAGCTCCGGCTTGGAGCAGTTCGTATTGAACTTTCTCACCCTGTATATTACTGTGTCTTATCTTTCTGTACAGCTTTGGGACTACCCCAAAGCTTAATAAAAACCCCTTGCTGTGAAATCTGCCTCCTGGTCGTTGCACTTGGGTCCAGCCCGTATTTGGTTCGTAACAGGCAAACCTCGATCGATTTCCAGGTCAGGCGAGGACCGAGGAGAAGAGGACTGAAAAAATAAGCGATTGGAATCCACCCATGGAACTTTCCACAATGCCGTATGGCAGGAGTGAACGTCCATCCGTCACATTTTTATGCACTGATTACAAAATGACCCTGGGTGAGAATTTAAAGAGTAGCTAGACTGCCTTGTGTGGAAATGCACTGAGCTGTGTCATTCACTGAAGCTTTACATTTCTGGGGAAAAAGTCACCAGAGGTGCGTTCAAATTCAGCGAACAAGGCGAACGTTTGCAAACTATTTCAAACTTTTTTCCGTTAGCTTTGTGTTTGCCGCGAACGTTTGCAAACATAAGCGAACGGTCTGAAAAGGTAGTTTGCGGCAAACAAAAATGGACGCTGGACTACGTGTTACCATAATACCATAATAATAATATTATAATAATAATAATAATGTTACCTAGCTCAAACAGTCAAGTATCAACAGTCACGTTAGCTAGCGATATCAGAAAAAGGCATTAACGTTAGCTACGTCGAAATAGCTAGCTAACATTATTATTATTTATTTATTATTATATATACTTTTTCTGTAAATGTTAGGAGACAACGAAACCACTCAGCAAGTGTCAAGAGGAGTGAGTGCGGACACTTCAAATGCTCTAAGTAAGTAAGCAAGCTAACGTTACAGTATCCAACAACGTTAACGTTAGCCTACCTGTCATTAACTAGCGAACGTTAGCTAAGTTAAGATAATGTTACCGAACTTCAGTTATCAATGTTACAGTAACTATTGATATCGCTAGCTAACGTGACTGTTGATACTTGACTGTTAGAGCTAGGTAACATTAGCTATCTAACGTTACTGATAGCATTTGCTAAGTTAGTTTTGTCAACAGACTTCTTTTTTGACGTCTTTCATCAATGATGACAGAAGCGGCTGCGAGTACAAACTGAAGCTCTCTTCTTGTCGCCATGTCTGTTTATGTTTAATGCAAACAATTTGGAACGTTCTTAAAAAGCTGTTCAAATTTAACCGTTCAAAGAAAACATGTTTGCCACGAACGTTCGCCTTGTTCGCTGAATTTGAACGCACCTCAGGTATCTCAAATAAAACTCTCTAATGTACTAAGCACATAACACATACTGTATGTGCCTCTAGGTTTAAAGGTCTCAGTCTGATTCTGTCTGTCTGCCTGCCTCTCTATCTTTCTCCACCATTCTGTCTCCATCACTCTTTTTGTCAAATCTGTCTCATTTAGTTTTTTCCTGTGCATTTGCCTGTTTGTCTGTCTTTGTTTTTTCTGCCCATCTCTCTCTCTCTCTCTTTCTCTCTCTCTCTCTCTCTCTCTCTGGTATGGTATCATGGCCCGCAGTGTGGTTGATGTGCCTGCTATTTTGCTGGAACATCTGGTAACCAGCTTTGTTTCTGATTCATTAACAGTGCTGCTGTGGCCAGCCAGAGGGGGTGATAGTGGAGATTTTGAGATTTTAGGATGGCGGGGTGGGGGGGGGGTTGTGTGAGGTCGCAGGACCATGGGCATATGGGGAGGAAGGCTCCACCTCACCCTGAGTGACACTCCCATAAGCTCCTCCCCCATCCTGAGTGACACTCCCATAAGTTCCTCCCCCACCCTGAGTGACACTCCCATAAGCTCCTCCCCCACCATGAGTGACACTCTCATTAGCTCCTCCCCCATCCTGAGTGACACTCCCATAAGCTCCTCCCCCACCATGAGTGACACTCTCATTAGCTCCTCCCCCATCCTGAGTGACACTCCCATAAGCTCCTCCCCCACCCTGAGTGACACTCTCCCATAAGCTCCTCCCCTATCCTGTGTGATACTCTAATAAGATCCGCCCCTCCCTCTTAACAACACAAAGTATGATTGAGGAACAGAAAAGTGACTTGATGGTACAGGTTGCAGGATGTAATGAGCAATGAAGTTTCCATATGCTGTTTTTTCCGCAG
Organism: Synaphobranchus kaupii; assembly: GCA_029718625.1. Lineage (NCBI taxonomy): Eukaryota > Metazoa > Chordata > Actinopteri > Anguilliformes > Synaphobranchidae > Synaphobranchus > Synaphobranchus kaupii. The sequence goes on along the minus strand of CM056384.1, from coordinate 16,525,738 downwards.
TAATTAGGACCTGTCACACGCTGTTTCCCCCTCGCTCTCCGTCTCAGAGTCTGGGAGGGGCCCAAGCGGGGCTGGCGGGACACTCGCTGGCTGGCCTGGCAGAATGGCAAGGGCAGGCTTCTGCTGTGATGTTATCCAGCTCAGCCCCCCCCCCCCCGATTCCTCTCCCCGTCCCCGTGACTAGACGGCTGTACATCTCTCCTCCGAGCTGTCAGCGTGTTTGGGTTCAGGTCCCAGGGCCAAATGCCTGCTGTGAACTTTGACCCCTCAGATATTCGACAGTCACACTGACACTGGCCACATCCCTCTCCTGTAGCAGTAAACTCCTGATGCTTCCTGAAAAGGGATCAAACTCAGTGCCTTTCCTAAGCAGGGGGCCCTTGCATTAAAACACAACTTGCAGCAATTGCGCTGTTTCTATTTAATTGGTGTTAATGGGGGAAAAAACTGCACATGCGCTCGCATATTCACAGGCACATGCATTTTCACACGCACACACAATCTTGCTTCATTTATGATACTGAGGAGACTGTCAGTCATCTCCTTGGAGATGTACAGAGATGTATGGTGCTGTGTGTGTGCTCATGAAACATGCACGTCTTTCCCGCGCTTATATTTCCTCCAGATCTCACTCACGCCATAACCAATGCCACTGAGTCTGCCAACATTCTGTTGTATTAATTACACCTGAAAAGAAAGAATACCCTCACACTAGCAAATGCTCCCTCGTGGTTTATTCGTTCAAAGAGGTCTTCATCAGGCACATTTCGTCAGGCATAAGACCTCTTTGGTCGAAACGTTGCATGAATAAACCACAAGGGAGCATTTGCTGGCATTTTTCTTTGTTCTTCATTGTTTCACTCTTTTGCCCTGCACCTGGCCTAACCAGTTGGATGTGCGTATACTACATCTTTTTCATTAATTACACCTAGAATAGCATTTAATCCCTTTAACATTTCCCCGTTATTATATTGTTTTGAGCATTGCTGGCAGTTATGTGTAGTGAGCAGGAGTACGGCTGTAGTTATTGTGCAGGTGTTTCAGTGTAATTTGCAATATTATGCAGCATTGTAAAGTAGCACTGGGGTGTAATACATTAATATATTGTCGTTTGAGCTCTTTCTCCACAGACCGATCTGCTGGGCGGTCCCTGGCTGTGGCACATCTGTTGGGGGAGTCAGTGTTGTTATCCATTGCATATCTATGTGTGAAGCACAATAGATGAATCCTATTCCTCAAGAGAGCCCTGCATATGTCAGTTACTCTGTTGCATTAAGCCAATCCATTTATCAAGCCACTGAATGTCAGTTAAATTACATAAAATGGCGCAGGTACAGTTGAAGTCGGAAGTTTACAGTTGAAGTCAGATGTTTACATACACTTAGGTTGAAGTCATTAAAACTAATTTTTAACCACTCCACAGATTTCATGTTAGCAAACTATAGTGTTGGCAAGACAGTTAGGACATCTACTTTGTGCATGACACAAGTAATTTTTCCAACAATTGTTTACAGACAGATTTCACTGATTTCACTTTTAATTCACTATATCACAATTCCAGTGGGTCAGAAGTTTACATACACAAAGTTGACTGTGCCTTTAAATTTTTTATATTTCGTCGCATATCCTTTGGCTTTGCATGCCATGACTTCCTGATGTCTGTGACCCAACAACATCAAAAGACTCTTGATATCTTATGTTCTGGTACTCTTACAAGCGATACTATAACGTCTCTGCATTTACGTAAATGGATCTCTATGGGAATTGGGGGGTGGGACTAGATTTAGCTGTAAATGACACTGGAACAGTATGGAAACACATGGTTGGCTAAATAGCTCTAAGTCATCAAGGGTCTGACGTATCAAACAAGCCTTAAATCATCAGAAATACAGTAGATATGGATGGATAACTTAAAGGGTTTCTTCTCCTGACTTATTTTTCCATAGAGTTCAATAGGAAAATTTGTCAGGCGAAACAACCCTTAAAGTGATCCATCCATATCTACTGCATATCTGGCAGCAGAGTGATGGATTGAGGCTTGTTTGATACGTCAGACCTTTGATGACTTAGAACCATTTAGCCAACCATGTGTTTCCATACTGGTCCAGTGTAATTTACAGCTAAATCTAGTCCCACCCCCAAATTCCCATAGAGATCCATTCAAATGCAGAGACGTTATAGTATCACTTGTAAGAGTACCAGAACATAAGATATCAAGAGTCTTTTGATGTTGTTGGGTCACAGACATCAGGAAGTCATGGCATGCAAAGCCAAAGGATATGCGACGAAATATAAAAAATTTAAAGGCACAGTCAACTTAGTGTATGTAAATTTCTGACCCACTGGAATTGTGATATAGTGAATTAAAAGTGAAATAATCTGTCTGTAAACAATTGTTGAAAAAATAACTTGTGTCATGCACAAAGTAGATGTCCTAACTGACTTGCCAACATGATAGTTTGCTAACATGAAATTTGTGGATAAAATTAATTTTAATGACTTCAACCTAAGTGTATGTAAACTTCCAACTTCAACTGTATATGGTGGGCCATCCATTGGTGCCAAATTTTGCAAGAGCTGAGCTTCACTGGCTCACTACCTATCACGTGCACCCCACCCCCTGAGAGGCCTGAGGAGGGGGGGGGGGGGGGGGGGGTCACTTTCTGGGGAAGGGAATATGCCCCCAACACCCTGGGGTGTTGTATTATCCATTATCTTTTTAATCTGATCAGTAATAATTGAACATTAAACATGAATTAAACATATTTTGATCTCAACACATCTCAACAATTTTTTGCATGGAACATTCTATTTGGCTGGGCATGTTTAGCATGTCTCTAATATTAATTTTAAATATGTCTAATGTTAACGTCTAATTTTTATAAATTTGTTTAACTGAAATGTACTTTATACTCTCAACTAACTTTGATATTGCGTTTGGTAATGTATGTACTTCACTTTTGGCAAAAGCCTTTATGGCATTAATCCTAATTGATCTGTCTGTTAAAAAGAAGAAATTCCACCTCCCTCCAGTATGTTTTTAAATAGTCTTCTCTTGTTTCCATGGTTATGGATAGAGTTCCATATCGCTGCACTGAAACATGGCCATGGATTCGATTGGCTGAAATTGAACAGGGGCTGTATTGATTTAATAGCCCTAAGGGCCTGTGTGTTTGTCCAAAGTGGGCTCTGTGTTCCTGAGTTAGCCTTCTAGCTTTTTCCTGTGGTTTTCACTTCACCACAACTCATGTAGAGTGCTGTCATGTTAAACTGTTTTACGTTGGCCCTGTTCCACAGCATATGGGCCCCTGTGTTCTCTCATAAATTCCTCCCAGTGCGTTTATTCTCACGTGATACTGCTACTGCTCTTGGGTTGGTCCAATCAGAACGCCCTCCCACTCCGCTGAAACACTACATCAACAGGCCAAAAATGATAACCCCCACCTCAGAATGCTGAGAAGCAGAGTGTGGTACACAGGGGGCAGCACACCCCCCCCCCCCCCCCCCCCCCCCAGCTAGGTGTTACACAATACACTCAACAGCATTCAAATACAATTCACTCCTGATTCTCCCTGATATGCAAGGATATACATCTCCAAGACGAGATTTAGCGACCATAATTAGCATTTGCGCTACAATATTCCCATACCGTTAGCTTTCCATTGCACCTGGAATGATCTGTTTATTTTCTCCTTTTTAGGGTGTAATTGATGTTGATAAGCAGGGTAATCTTCATTAAAATAAACATGCCGATTACAGTAGTCCTTTTTGACCATGAAGGGCTCCCATACGCCAGTGAGACCTCTGGGTGTGATGCGCTTCTTTACAGTACTGTGTGCTCCCTGTACTGTTGTTTCCCTTCAAATCTCAAAAGACTTTCTTTCTCATCGAATACCTTTCTGTGAAGCCCATACTGTTTGACCTCAAGAGAAGAGCTGAAGGCTTAATCACTGAGGGGTTCACACAATCCCATACCGTTAGCTTTCCATTGCACACAATTCGCTCTAAACGTTAGTGCATGCTCACAATTATGAGAATGTGCCTAAAACGCTGCTTTATTTCTGAAGCCGTCTTTAATTACGTTGCTTAAACGCCGGAGTGAACAACTGCATAAACTGTGGCTCAGTGGGAGGGACAGCCCGTTCGTATCCACAGCTTAACCACATCCTGGGGCACACTGGGATACGGGGTTCAACTAATTACCTCCCATATCTCCAGAAAAATGATTACCTGATTATGTTCATCCTCCTCCTGCCGCACCTCCTACTACAAATGTACTCAAATTCCTGGTCTCTGTGAGCGTCCGACAGGGAGGGGCGGCACCCAGCACAGCATGCAGGGTTAATTTTATTATGACAGTGCTAAAATAACACAGTGCAGACAGAAAAATGCGTTCCCAGAATTACACTTTTAAGCTTAATGTGCAGAGTTGTAGAGTGAAAACTGTATGAGAATTGAATTGTAGTGAATGTTACTCTCAGGAACGGCAATAAGGCCTTGGATCTAGATTCTAGAATCATTCCTATTTTCTATGAGTTTAGAACAAAATTTCACTCACTCTGCTCTAAGAATGAGATAAGCCAAAGTAGCTACTGGAAGGTATGAAGAAATTAGAATTATTTGAAAACAGAGATTTGCAGTTTACAGAGAATAAAGTTTAATTTGGCTCCATGATGCATTTAATTGTTAATTAAAAATTTTTTTTTAAAACTTAGCAAATTCCTTTATGCAGTGATGAATGTGTGTGAAATTCCGCCTCTGTTTTCAGTTGTGTGAGAAATGAGTGCAGGAACCATGATGGATATAGAGGCTGGAAAAGATGCATCACCTGAGCAGTGCAGAAGGTGTTCTGTGGTGATGAAAATGCAGGACGTTCTGAATTTGCTGGAAGGTTGTGACCCCTGGGCCTTGGGACGCTGGAACTGCAGTGTTTGGGATACTGCGATCGGGACGGCCCTCTGGAAGAGAGGCCACAGCCTTGGGGAAAAACCAGCGTCCCCTGAAAAGCCATGAATCAGCGGGATCTTTCAGGGCTCAGGAGGGCTGCTTCTGTTTGTTTTTCATTAACCATTAATTATGTTCAGTGTCACTGCGATGGCCGCGTATCAAGGCCACAGTGGACGGGGAGGAACGGACCTGGCATGAAGAGGGAGAACATAGGGTGTGTCCCAATACTTAAAAAATGCATCCTCCTTTCCTCCACTACCACCTCCTCTCCTCCGTGCCCCGGAAACCCATATTTGTGTCCTAATCTAATGTTGCCAGTTACATATTAATGGTTACATATTAATTAATGTCTTGACGCAAACCGCAAAGTCAGGTACATTGTATACTGTACATGCAACTACTTGTACTTGAAACGTGCAGGCTGCTTTGCATACTTCCGGGTAGGTGAGGAGTGGAGGAAAGGAGGTGAGGAGTGCAGAATATTGGGGCGCAGGGTTAAAGGAGGTGTTCCTGGAGTCCATGTGTCTCTGTGTCCCAGAATGCCTCGATGCCTGTTGCCTCGATTCCTCCGTCCTCGTATCTGATCCTTGCATCCTTTCCTTGCGTCCTTCGTTCAGCGGAGCTAAGGAGCAAGGAAAGGACGCGAGGAAAGGATGCAAGGAGTGAACATCAGCGCTTGGAATGAACCTATAGTGTTAGTGCTGTGTCAATCTCTCAACTTCCTCTCTGATTGGATCCCTGCTGCATCAATCTCTCTACTTCATCTCTGATTGGATCCCACTCTCTGTGCTGAGATTGTCCTTTGTGCCACCATGCGAGTGTTCAAGCAGAAAGTAGCGTTTATTTAAATCCCTGCAAGAAAGGCCATTTATGTTCTTCCTGTATAGACCCCACATGAAGTTTGGCAAAATTGCTCAATTATCAATTTAAAGAGAGATACAGTGACACACTGTTTATTTGAGCTTTGACATGTTCCTCCGATCCGCTGAGGATGAAAAGAACATAGAGTCCATACACAGATTGAAATTACCTGAAATCTAATCTGGTCCTCATGGCCCGGCTTTACATGCTGGGTTGCAGAGCTGTATAACTGAGAAAAGTCTGTTAGATTCAGAGCTGCTAAAAATCATCACTTAGATGCAGTGTATTTGGGAAATGAAGCCATTTGGATGGAGTATACTGGTTTAGAACTGCAACTTAGATGCAGTTTATTTGAGAAATGTCATTATTTGGGTTTAGTATATGGTTGGAGTCAGAAGCCTGGTTGATAGTGGAAATGTCCCTCTACAATTCTGGTTCCCTCAGGGGAGGTCTTATACACACACGCACGCACATACACACGCACATACACACGCGCACGCACACACGCATGCTTAACATGCTTGTATAGCTAACGTAGGTTACACACACTCACAGACACACACATGCATGCACACACACACTTTAACCCTTTAATGGCCGCTCAACCGTTTGGTGGAGCACTCTTTTGTGTCTTGATATCTTGTTGAAAAATATGTTGGACTTAACTCCACCTGATTGAGCCATCTCTACCACGTACACCGATAGAGATGGCTCAATCAGGTGGAGTTAATTCCAACATATTTTTCAACAAGATATCAAGACTCAAAACGTGCTCTACCAAACGGTTGAGCGGCCATTAAAGGGTTAACATGCTTGTATGAGCTAATGTAGGTTACATACACACATACATTCACACGGATGCACACACATATTGCATTATCCTCAGTTAAAACAACACAGGCAAAAATTCAATGTACAATATGTGGTGATAGTGTAGGGTAGCCTAGCTACCGAAACACTTGTTTTGGCTAGCACAAATGTCCAACATTTATAAAACTGTGTGAAAAATGAACGTGAAAATCTTCCATAGATTATAAAAGAAAAAGAAAAGTAGGTAAAATGTAGGCTATTTCAGTGTTCTTGAATGCAGTAAATAAAATTGTAATAAAAAGAACGATTTTAAACACCTAGGGCCTGATTTACTAAGACGTTTAGCATGTACAAAGCCTTTTAGCACACACAAAACTAATAACACAACCAACGATTGGTGCAAATCAAATACAAAGACCAATCATTGGTTGTGTTATTGGTTTTGCACATGATTGCATAAGCATATAGGCTACTTTGATAGCAGAAATAGCTTGTCATAAGTAATAGCGACCCCACACAGAGTGCGTGTCCTTTACTGTGAAATGAGCGATTCTAGGTCCAGCCCATTGAGAAAACCAATTACATTAATTCCAAAACAAACCTTCGAGTGCAGGTCAGGACCGCCACTGCATCGTTTTTTTACTCAGTGGAAATGCCCAACACTGCCGGACATTATTGCGACTTAAAGTCTTTGAAGGATGTTAACTATGTTTTACAAAGCCATACGTAAAAAAAACAAACAGATCGTAACAAGCTGTTTTAGTTTAGTGCAACTGCAATAAAATAAATCTCGAAATTATAATTTAGACGAATGCTTAACAAAAACTCACGAATCATTTATGTGGCTTCATCATCAGGTTTCAACTGTCAAAGGACAAAAACGATATGTAACTTTTATACCCTCAAAAGAACTATGATTAGGCTACTTTTAAAACATAGCACAGTAGCTAGTCTATAGTATCTGTGCCAATGTCTTCATAACAATTGCAACAAATTTTGCTATTAGGGGTTTAAACCCATTTTAGAATGTATGGATTATTAGCATACCTTGTCATATGAAATGATGACAAAGCTACATATTACGATATGGTAGCTATATTCGCACATTCTGTGTTCCAGGGAACGACTAAAATAGACAGTAGGCTATAGATCTCCACTCCACGCCTTCGGAAATCTCAATTGTCAAAGTTGAGATAGGCTACTACTATACAACAAATTCGTGTGTACAGTGATTTAGTGCGAAGCAAGCAAAGGGTTGGACTGCATACTAGTTTAATTCATTTTCACGGATGTCTTGATAGTTTTGTTTCATGAGTAGGCTACAACTAGGCCTATGCATGTTTCAGACGGGAAAATCAGCACCGTAAACCACCAGTACAAAGTAGCCTAATGTAAACCAAAACTTGTAAAGAATCCAGAAGTTTTACAATCTCCCTTTCTTTAGAACGGGTGGCATTTCCCTGGTTCAAAGCTCCCCCCAGAAGTTTCATGTGACGAGCTTAGTAGTGCTAGTGGTGTAGCCTTAGCCTATACCATAGGCAGGAGCAACAGGAGGCAAACAGTTTGCGCTGCGGACCGCCCGGGACCGTTAGCTTTAAGTATAGGTGGCTCGTGTGAATTAGCTCGGAAAATACTTTGTGGCTTTTATTTACCACTGCTTTGTTTTATTTTTCAACTGTGCTTCTCTGTGTTTTAAAAAGGTTGATTTTTTCAGGAACATGGAACTAAACAAGCCGGAGAAAGTTCGTTGGCGCTTCGGCATGCCCAAAGCAGTTTTCATGTACTTTTGCTGTCTCTGTAGTCACGCCGACTGTTACAATTTGGATGTAGACCATTCAATCCCACTCAGTGGACCCAGAGGGTCTTTATTTGGATACTCAGTTTTACTTCACAAGTATCGACACCAGACGTGGTACGTATGCATCAAAACTAACCAACAATTGAGTGTAAATATACGTATACAGCGGGTGCTCTGATGTTGTCCGTGTCCTGTGGCTTATTCCAGTCACACCCTTCACAAAGCGTCCGTTTAGTGGTTAAAAGGCATTAAAATGCGGGACGAACCAAGCAGCCCAGCCATCTGCAGGATGAACAAAGTCCTATTTAGTGACTGGCATCTGAAAAGAGCAATTCAATCTACTGGTGTTTGTTTTAGAATCAGCATTTCTTTAATAGATTCATGAGTGTGTGCTGTAGCCTAAATACATAAAAATGTATTTCCAGTTTATGCAATGTCACCCACTTAGGCTACTTTGCAGTGTATTTATTTTCGTAGTTTTGTATTTATGTTATTGTATGCGCTGCCTGTGGTACATTATTAATAACAGTTTTGTTTGTTTTAGGCTGTTAGTGGGAGCCCCAGTTGCAAATTCAAGCTTTGACCAGTCCATCAAAAACCCTGGCGCAATTTATAGGTGCAAAATCACAGAAAGGACGGAATGTGAGCAGATGCAAATAGGTTAGTATCGTACGTCGATTTGAAGTTACAGCATAATCTAATTACTGACCTGAGTTTGCTTTGTTTCCCTACCGTGCCACACATCTGAGATACATTTTTTGTCCGAACAGGGACAGCAGATTATTATATCAATATTTGTATTTATACAAATTATAATGCATTTGTATATCATATCAACTGTTTTGTTTAATTAATCTAATTCGAATTGTCGGATTCGATTATTGTACATGTAGCTATAACTGAATTACCTATAGCCTAATATAGAATCAAACAAGTGACAGCAACTCTGCTGTTACTTAAAATTGATGGCCGGATTCTTTCTTCCTCCAAATTTTTATGCACATAGGCTAGGCTGTATAGCCTGCTGGTCCGGCAGTTTACCTCTTGAATTAAATTTCCGTCGATAGGCCGACTCAGCTCTGATTTCCTAAAATGTATTTCCCATAAAGTTATGCTTAAAATATATTTGTGGTATGAATGAGTATTCAGTTGAAATAGTTCAGTGATTTTATGTTTATATGTGACGTGAGTTATTGTGGCCTCTGTTGTGTGGTATGACAGTAGAAGGCGCAGTAAGCCCCTATGGTGCAGTATGTCACAGAAGCATTGAGAAGAAAAGCATGCATTGTGAATTCTGCATTTCCTCTCGGGCCACGTTTTAAAATGAGAGGCCTGACTTTTTATACTCCTGACCAGGAGCCCATTCTCTTTGCCATTGTGATGATTGCTATGATTTCCAAGTGAACAGTTTCACTCCTGTTTGCTGTGGAAGGTGTAGACTACGCTGCATTGTAGCTGGTTGATAATTAATTTAGAAAAAGTCAAGACACTGAACTATGAGCTGCAAGCCTGACATATAAGTGGCTTCAGAAAGTATTCAGACCCCTTCACATTTTCTGCACACTTTATTGTGTTGTAGATTTAATTTTAAATGGATAAAATTGCCATTTTTGCCCATCAATCTACACTCAATAACCCATAAAGTGAAAATATGTTTTTATAAATATTTGCATAAGTACTCATACCTTTTGCTTTTCTCTCTCATTTACATAAGTATTCATACCTTTTGCTTTTACATATTTTTAAAGTGTCATATTTAATATTTGGTCACATATCCTTTGCATGCTGTTACTTCCTGAAGTCTGTGACCCATCAAAGACTCTCGATCTCTTATTTTCAGGTACTGTTACAAGCGATAGTATAACCTCTCTGCATTTGAATGGATCTCTATGGGAATTGGGGGGTGAGACTAGATAAATTACACTGGTACAGTACGGAACACATGGTTGGCTAAATGGCTGTAAGTCATCGAGGGTCTGAGCTATCGAACGAGCCCCAAACCTGCAAGGGTTATTTCTCCTGACTCATTTTCCTATAGAACTTTATGGGGAAAAAAGTCAGGAAAAGAAACCCCTTAAAGTGATCCATCCATATCTACTCCATATCTGGCCGCAGAGTGATGGTTTGGGGCTCGTTTGATACCTTAGACCCTTTATGACTTACAGCCATTTAGCCAGTTATGTGTTCCATACTGTACCAGCGTAATTTATTGCTGAATCTAGTCTCACCCCCCAATACTCATAGCGATCAATTCAAATGCAAAGAGGTTATAGTATCGCTATATAGTATTGCTATAGTATCACTATATAGTATCGCTATAGTAAAATTCTAACAAACATTCTCATTTTATGGTCTAAAGTTAATCCCAACCTTGTTAAACACCTTGTTCTGTTTGTCAGATGACGATATGGTACAAAAGCTTTGATCTTTGACAGAACCATGTCGTTCTTACGGTACCTTAACTCAGTTAATCCCAGTGAATATTTGACTGACTATTTAAGCTCTATCAGTGTAATTCTTCCCGTTTGTATTGTACGGTTAAAGATATGGCAGGTTTCTAATGGGACTTCTGCTGAAGGGGCTGAATCTGTGGTGTTATTGTGGGAAAAACAGGAACCACCTGGTGAAGGCTGTTCACTCTTTCATTCAGCAACACAGACCATATGGATTTCAGTTCATCATTTATAATATGGAAGCCTTGGTTTTTGTCGTTTTTGTTTTTTTAGCCTGTATAAACCACAATGTGTCTCTCTGGTTTTGATGAATGAACGAACCATACTATGCATTTAATTGTGAGTCCAAGTTAGAGACAGCGGTGATTGGATTCAGGCCAAATGGCCAATCATGAGAGTCAGTTTGATGTTGCGTGATTAACTCTATAAACTTCACCCCTAGTGGTTGAGACGTATCCGTCTCAATTACAGTATTCATGTTTGTTTGAAATTATAAACTACAGCTTAAGAACACCCTATAAATTTTGATGCAGTATTGTTCAAAAGGATAGCCTCTTGCGGAAACCTCATCTTCTCCAGTTACACTGCAATAGGAGGGTGCTATTAATAGCCCAAAGCACTTGTGACCCTCCTCTCGCCACAGCCACAGACTGTAAAATGCACCATTTATACTCGCTAAGAAAATCATGTTCACGTATAGAAACAATAATATTTTTTTAAAATGTTGTACAAATGAGCATTCGCCATTTTCCCTTGCTTACTGTACTATATACAGTACCTGATGCACTTTCAGTTTAGAAGACACCTCATTTTTTTCTCCAAAATCTCTCATATAAATATGTTTAAGAAACCAAATACTTACCAGTATATTCAGCTACAGCTGTTTTCTGATTAACTCTAAAGAGTTTATCTTGTTACATTTCTGTCATGGTTATTTGCAGCCTTTGCTTTTCGAAGCTTTTGGTTTCCTTTTTGGCGTCGTGAAGACACTATCAGATTTTTTCCGCCTCCATTCCGGTTTTCGCGTCTTGCCCGACAATTATTCCCTTCACCTGTTTCGCGTTTCCTGCGGGCTATAAATACCTCAGGACGTCCGCATTTCCGCACTTCGAGATTGTCTTTGCTATGTTGACATACAAAGTCGGTAAAGGTATAGGAATTTCGGTCGCTGCATTTCTGGTTCTTACGTAAGCAATAATGACCGAGGAGCCGGGCATTTCACTGTTTAAATGCCCGACGCAGAGGTAGTAAATTGCCCGAGGCGCAGCCGAGGGCAATTTCCCTCCGCGAAGGGCATTTCAACTGTTAAATGCCCGGCTCCGAGGTCATTATTGCGCTTATACCATGGTTACCAACAATTATTTTATATAGTCACGTTTATATTTATTGATTTTTATCTACTTTATCAGCTGAAATTTAAATATCCTTCCGAGGCCATTTTGGCATGTAGTTTGCCGTTGTCATGCAAAACTGCTCGTTGCTAGTTCTATTTGAACAGAAAACATCTCGTTGCTGCTTCTATTTCTCGTTACTAGTTCTATTTTGTCCGTAGTTATGCAAAAACCTCTCGTTGGTAGTTCTGAAAATAAGTGATTCTATATGGAAGCAAATAGTTCCTTCTCAACTTTATACCATAAAATTAGCACCAATTTTGGTTATTTTTGTCATTAGTTAGATAATTTAAGAAAATTGCATGAAACCGCAACTCAATTTACCTCCCTCTCTCCGTCTTGCTTTTTAAAAATGCTTTGGTCACGCAGCCTATTTTAAACAGCCCAGGCTAAGGAAATTGCATTTCACGATCTGCATCATGAGATGGGAACATCTGAAAAAAATAGCCTACTGTAGATCGAGTTTGTTACTGTTAGATGTAACTTGTCATATCTAAGACATTTCGCTGGATAAAATGTTTTTTTTAATATACAGATTAACGTGCTTTGTGAAGTAACTTGTTCGCATTCACAACCAGCATTGCTCACGTCAGCGTTACATTACATGATACTATGTTACGTTCATATTTCCAAACTGAATAAATACTGCACCTCGAACCACAAAACTTCTTTGCTAGATTAAAGTTGTTGTAACTAAGATATTTGGCGAAGACAAACTTTTCAAATCTGCGGATTTAGCGTTATTTGCCGGCTTTATTAATCAGCTGTTGGTGTTGCTATGGATACCATTCATGAAAGTGTCGACTCTAATGGCGCTGGCAGCAGATAACGTAGACGGCGTATTAATTTAGAACGGTGATTAAAATGTTGCCGGCGCTACTTCGTTGCCGGGCGGTTTAACGAAATAAATGCCCACCCTCCAGCCAATCAGAATCGAGTATTTAGCCAAGCCATGGTATAATAATAGTTATACCATGGCTTGGCTAAATACTCGATTCTGATTGGCTGGAGGGTGGGCATTTATTTCGTTAAACCGCCCGGCAATGAAGTAGCACCGGCAACATTTTAATCACCGTTCTAAATTAATACGCCGTCTACGTTATCTGCTGCCAGCGCCATTAGAGTCGACACTTTCATGAATGGTATCCATAGCAACACCAACAGCTGATTAATAAAGCCGGCAAATAACGCTACATTCGCCGATTTGAAAAGTTTGTCTTCGCCAAATATCTTAGTTACAACAACTTTAATCTAGCAAATAAGTTTTGTGGTTCGAGGTGCAGTATTTATTCAGTTTGGAAATATGAACGTAACATAGTATGTAATGTAACGCTGACGTGAGCAATGCTGGTTGTGAATGCGAACAAGTTACTGCACAAAGCACGTTAATCTGTATATTTAAAAAAACATTTTATCCAGCGAAATGTCTTAGATATGACAAGTTACATCTAACTAACAAACTCGATCTACAGTAGGCTATTTTTTTCAGATGTTCCCATCTCATGATGCAGATCGTGAAATGCAATTTCCTTAGCCTGGGCTGTTTAAAATAGGCTGCGTGACCAAAGCATTTTTAAAAAGCAAGACGGAGAGAGGGAGGTAAATTGAGTTGCGGTTTCATGCAATTTTCTTAAATTATCTAACTAATGACAAAAATAACCAAAATTGGTGCTAATTTTATGGTATAAAGTTGAGAAGGAACTATTTGCTTCCATATAGAATCACTTATTTTCAGAACTACCAACGAGAGGTTTTTGCATAACTACGGACAAAATAGAACTAGTAACGAGAAATAGAAGCAGCAACGAGATGTTTTCTGTTCAAATAGAACTAGCAACGAGCAGTTTTGCATGACAACGGCAAACTACATGCCAAAATGGCCTCGGAAGGATATTTAAATTTCAGCTGATAAAGTAGATAAAAATCAATAAATATAAACGTGACTATATAAAATAATTGTTGGTAACCATGGTATAAGCGCAATAATGACCTCGGCTGCGCCTCGGGCAATTTACTACCTCCGCGTCGGGCATTTAAACTGTGAAATGCCCGGCTCCTCGGTCATTATTGCTTACGAAACGCAGCAAGTCTGGTTATAAAGATTTAGGATTAGATTGGTTTTGTCGTTCCTTTCCAATCTTTCTTTATCATTTATTCTTTTTACCTGTTGGCAGTTGTGTTCAGCTCTTTTTCCACAAGAGCTTTGACTAACAGGTTTTCTTTTCTATTCCTTTCCTGCACTCGTTTTTGTTTTGAGTTTTGTTTTGTTTCTTACCTCTTGTTACGCCTAATTATTTTAGTGCGTGAGGTTCTTATGTTAGTTATTCTCCCTGTTTATCGAGATCGCCTCAGTTTTTGGAGGTTGTTTTGTTTTGTTTTGTGCTAGGGAAGTTTTGCTCCCTATCCTGTGTGATCCCAGTCCTAGTGCGGATTATTCCGCGTTTTGTGGCGTATCTTTCTCTAGATACGCTTTTAGAAATCCTTATTGGTCGCGTTTGATTCTCCGAACCTTACACTTCCCCTCACAGAATCTCGAAGTCAGTATGGAAGAATCAGCGACGTCTACTGATTTTCACAAAACGCTGCCTTGCCAGGGCGCTGCGGGGGGTACGGTTAAGGAGGCTATTTTCTCCCTGCAAATTCAACAGCACCAGTTGATAGAACAACTGCACAACCAGAGAGAATGCCTACAGAAAGTTACTGAAAGTTTGCATAGACTTTCTGTGTCAGTGAATCCCCCCTCAGTTACACAAGCACAAACTCCTGCCATTCCCATGCCCCGTACCCTTAAAGAACCTAAACTCCAACTACCGCCTCGTTATGGTGGGGAACCGGGAAAATGCAGACCATTTTTGACCCAATGTATTATTTTTTTTCAAGCACAACCCTCCCGCTTCACTACACCAGAATCCCGTGTAGCATTTATTTTGTCACTTCTGTCCGATCAGGCTCTCTGCTTTATTCATGATTCAATCCAGCTCATGAATGAGATGCAGCTGGTTTTTGATCATGAGGTCTCAGGTGAAGAGGCAGCCAGGAGATTGACCAGTTTGCGCCAGGGAACTGATACAGTAGCGGCCTTTTCCATAGCATTTCAAGCATTGGCCGGGGAGACAGGTTGGCCGGATGGTCCGCTAAAATCCTTATTTTTAAAAGCGTTGTCCGACCCCATTAAGGACGTGTTAGCTCCTTAGGTTCGATGCCCTAAGTTGACGGGTAATGAGGGGGTCTCACGGGGGAGACCGAGGTCTCCAGTGAGACAAAATAGTACTCCCTCTCGAACCTTGTTACCCGTTCAACTGTTTTGGGAGGGACGCTCTGTAAGCGTTAACGCTTGTGGTGAACGGTAAGGTACTTATGGATCCTGAGAACATTTCAGCGGTGAAGAACTGGCCTACGCCCAATTCGGTGAAGCAAGTACAATACTTCTTGGGCTTCGCCAATTTTTATCGTAGGTTTATCTGGAATTTTAGCACGGTAGCCGCTCCCATCACAGCCCTTACCAAGAAGACATCGCCTATTAGTTTTCAGTGGAATCCTAGGGCGGAGGCGGCTTTCACTGAGCTTAAGAGGAGGTTCTGCTCCGAACCTATCCTGATAACTCCCAATCCCTCCCTCCCCTTTGTGGTAGAGGTCGACGCCTCTGAGCTGGGGGTTGGAGCTATCCTTTCCCAACACTCTCTGCTGGACTGCAAACTCCACCCTTGCGCGTATTTCTCTCGTGTCTAGTGTTGTCACGATACCAAAATTTTGACTTCGATACCGATACCAGGTTTAGTATCATGATACTCGATACTGAAACGGTACTTGAAACTGAAACGATACTGATTCGATACTCGGTACCTCTACTGAAATGACCTTAACCCTATTTACTTTGGCCCTTCAGAGGCAATTTCCACCTGGTTTCTACTAGTTTTATTTAAATGTCAATATCTAAAAAAATATTCCCTGCACATACATGGTTTTAAGTTCGAACTGAAGAAGAAGCTGTATCATTCAGGAATGTGCTACAGAATACATTTATTTCAGAATAGTCACATACATATATATAATAACCATAACATACGTTGCCTAATGTATTTAAATACGTTTAAAAAAGAACGTACGAAAGCGCGTGTGTATTCACACAAGTAGCTAGGTACAGCAACGTATTTCAGCCCTAAGTGAGAGGGGTGGTCACTGCGGAAATGTCGACTGTACGGGACTGCGGCGAAATATAACAAGATAAACTCTTCAGGGTTCATCAGAAAACAGCTGTAGCTGAATATACTGGTAAGTACTTGGTTTCTTAAACATATTTATACGAGAGATTTTGGAGAGAAAAAATTAGGTGTCTTCTAAACCGAAAGTGCATCAGGTAGCCTACTGTATATAGTAGCCTACAGTAAGCAAGGGAAAACGGCGAATACTCATTTGTACAACGTTTTAAAAAAATATTATTGTTTCTATACGTGACATGATAAAATACGACGACAATCTATCGGGGTTATTTTCAGTGATTATACCATCATTTTTCAAGTCAAACTATCGTTAAATCCTTTACTTTGTGCTCACCTAAATTCTCCGTGGAAGTAAGGCGTTAGTTTAGTAGGTAACGTAAAGTAGCCTATATAGCTCTGCCGGCCAAAAACAATATCGCGCGTGTGAGAGAATCAGACTCGTAGTATTGTTAGCTAACGTTCACCTTTCATCCTCTCAATCAGTAATGCAGACACATAACAGCAGAGCACACATTTGACCTAAAAGTACCGAACGTCGGAAAATTCTAATACCGAACCGTTTTTTTTTTTTAAGTATCGAAAAAGTACCGAAGTTTCGATGTACCGTGCAACACTACTCGTGTCTTTACATCTGCCGAGAGAAATTACGATGTTGGAGATCGAGAGTTGTTGGCGGTCAAATTGGCGTTGGAAGAGTGGCGCCACTGGTTGGAGGGTGCGGAGCACCCCTTTACGGTCTGGACCGACCATAAAAATTTAGAGTACGTCCAGCAGGCCAAAACACGCAATTCACGACAAGCTCGTTAGTCATTGTTTTTCACAAGGTTTAATTTTATTCTGACCTCTCGCCCCAGGTCTAAGAATATTAAACCTGATGCGTTGTCGCGTGTTTTTTGACCGGTCTGACAGGGAGTCACGCCCCGAGCCTGTGGTTCCCAGCTCTCAGATTGTGGCTCCAGTTATGTGGGCTATAGAGGCAGCTGTGTAGAAGGCGCTGCGTTCTGATCCCGGCCCAGGTGGGGGCCCGCCCCATTGCCTGTTTGTGCCGTCTCGGTTGCGATCGCGGGTTCTCCAGTGGGGTCATGCATCACAATTGGTGGCCCATCCGGGCGTTCACCGGACCCGAGAATTTATTTCTCGCCGGTTTTGGTGGCCCAAACTGGAGAGCGATGTGCGGGAATTCGTCGCCGCGTGTTCCACTTGCGCCCGTAACAAGGGTTCGCGTCTTTCCCCTTCGGGTCTTTTGCGTCCACTTCCCATTCCCAGTCGTCCCTGGAGTCACATCGCCTTAGATTTTGTGACCGGTCTGCCGCCGTCCCAAGGGAACACCGTTATCTTGGTGGTGGTCGATCGGTTTTCTAAGGCGGCTCACTTCATCTCCCTGCCTAAATTGCCGTCTGCTCCTGAGACGGCTCAGTTAATGGTGGACCACGTTTTCAGGGTGCACGGCCTTCCCCTGGATGTGGTCTCGGATCGCGGTCCACAATTCTCTGCTAAAATCTGGCGCTCTTTTTGTACTCTGTTGGGGGCATCAGTCAACCTTTCGTCCGGGTTTCATCCCGAAACCAACGGACAGACGGACCACACCAACCAGAGTATGGAGAGCACTCTTCGGTGTCTGGCCGCGGCCAATCCCACGTCCTGGAGTCGCCACCTCGCCTGGGCTG
Source organism: Synaphobranchus kaupii (assembly GCA_029718625.1). Classification (NCBI taxonomy): domain Eukaryota; kingdom Metazoa; phylum Chordata; class Actinopteri; order Anguilliformes; family Synaphobranchidae; genus Synaphobranchus; species Synaphobranchus kaupii. The sequence continues at coordinate 16,507,591 of CM056384.1, read as the reverse complement.
AATACGCCCATAATGCTTCCACTGGCCTCTCTCCTTTTGAGGCTCAGGTAGGATATTTACCCCCATTGTTCCCTGAGTTGGAGAGAGATGCTGAGGTTCCTTCCGCCGCTTCTTTCGTTCGCAGATGTCGAGAGGCCTGGAGGCGCGTATGCTCCTCTCTTTCACGCGCTTCGACGAACAAAAGGCCGTGGCCGACAGACATCGTCGGCCTGCCCCTTCTTACTGGGTGGGGCAATGGGTGTGGCTTTCTACACGGGACCTACCTCTGCGAGTAGAGTCTCGTAAACTTGCTCCTCGGTTTGTAGGCCCTTTTAAAATCATCCGGAAACTTAACCCGGTCACTGTGCGCCTTCAGTTGCCATCATCTATGCGCATCCACCCTACCTTCCGTCTCTCGCTTGAAACCGGTGCTCGTTAACGCTCTCGCTCTGGCTGATAAGCCACCGCCTCCCCCCCGCTTCGTGGATGGAGGTACGGTGTATACCGTTCAGCGTATTTTGGCTGAGAGACGTGTGAGCAGAGGTTGTCAATTTTTGGTGGACTGGGAGGGTTATGGTCCTGACTAGCGTTGCTGGGTTCCCTCCAGGAATATCCTGGATCCTACTCTAATTAGGGAGTTTCGTAGAAGCAAGGCTGAGGGATCGCCTGGAGCCGTCCCTTAGAAGGGGGGTCCTGTCATGATTATTTGCAGCCTTTGCTTTTCAACGTTTTTGGTTTCCTTTTTGGCGTCGTCAAGACACTATCGGATTTTTTCCGCCTCCATTCCGGTTTTCGCGTCTTGCCCGACAATTATTCCCTTCACCTGTTTCGCGTTTCCTGCGGGCTATAAATACCTCAGGACTTCCGCATTTCCGCACTTCGAGATTGTCTTTGCTATGTTGACATACGAAGTCGGTGAAGGTATAGGAATTTCGGTCGCTGCATTTCTGGTTCTTACTAATAGGAAACGCAGCAAGTCCGGTTATAAAGATTTAAGATTAGATTGGTTTTGTCGTTCCTTTCCAATCTTTCTTTATCATTTATTCTTTTTACTTGTTGCCAGTTGTGTTCAGCTCTTTTTCCACAAGAGCTTTGGCTAACAGGTTTTCTTTTCTATTCCTTTCCTTCACTCGTTTTTTTTTTGAGTTTTGTTTTGTTTCTTACCTCTTGTTACACCTAATTATTTTAGTGCGTGAGGTTCTTATGTTAGTTATTCTCGCTGTTTATCGAGATCGCCTCAGTTTTTGGAGGTTGTTTTGTTTTGCTTTGTGCTAGGGAAGTTTTGCTCCCTATCCTGTGTTATCCCAGTCCTGGTGCGGATTATTCCGTGTTTTGTGGCGTATCTTTCTCTAGATACGCTTTTAGAAATCCTTATTGGTCGCGTTTGATTCTCCGAACCTTACTCTTCCCCTCACAATTTCGCCAAAGTCCCGTACAGTCAACATTTCCACAGCGACCACCTATCGCACTTAGGGCTGAAATACATTGCTGTTGTTGTATAAAAACACACGTGCCTTTGTACATTTAAAAAAAAACGTATTTAAATACATTAGGCTACTTATGTTATGGTTATTATGTACATACTGTATGTGACTATTCTGAAATAAATGTATTTTGTTGCAAATTTCTGAATGATACAGCCTCTTCTTCAACTCAAACTTTAAACCATGGATGTGTTGGGAATATTTTTTGAGATATTGACATTTAAATAAAACGAGTAGAAACTAGGTAGAAATTGCCTCTAGAGGGTCAAAGTAAATAAAGTTAAGAGCATAGTGCTGCTTCTGTTTTTTGTTTAGTTTTAAACACTGGCTCTGTGGAGGATATGCATGTGCCGTGTTATAAGCATGTGCTCTGTTATAAGCATGTGCTCTGTTATATGCGTGTACCCCGTTATAAGCGTGCACCCTGTTATAAGCATGTGCTCTGTTATATGTGTGTGCCCTGTTATAAGCATGTGCTCTATTATATGCGTGTGCCCTGTTATAAGTAGGTGCCCTGTTATAAGTGTGTGCCCTGTTATAAGCATCTGCTCTGTTATATGCGTGTGCCCTGTTATAAGCATGTGCTCTGTTATATGCGTGTGCCCTGTTATAAGTGTGTGCCCTGTTATAAGCATGTGCCCTGTTATAAGCATCTGGCCTGTTATAAGCTTATGCCCTGTTATAAGCATGTGCCCTGTTATAAGCGTGTGCCCTGTTATAAGCATGTGCTCTGTTATAAGCGTGTGCCCTGTTATAAGCATGTGCTCTGTTATAAGCATGTGCCCTGTTATATGTGTGTGCCCTGTTATAAGCATGTGCTCTGTTATAAGCATGTGCCCTGTTATAAGCGTGTGCTCTGTTATAAGTGTGTGGCCTGTTATAAGCATGTGCTCTGTTATAAGCATGTGCCCTGTTATATGCGTGTGCCCTGTTATAAGCATGTGCCCTGTTATAAGCGTGTGGCCTGTTATAAACATCTGGCCTGTTATAAGCTTGTGCCCTGTTATAAGCATGTGCCCTGTTATAAGCATGTGCCCTGTTATAAGTAGGTGCCCTGTTATAAGTGTGTGCCCTGTTATAAGCATGTGCTCTGTTATATGCGTGTGCCCTGTTATATGCGTGTGTCCTGTTATAAGCGTGTGCCCTGTTATAAGCATGTGCCCTGTTATAAGCGTGTGCCCTGTTATAAGCATGTGCTCTGTTATATGCATGTGCCCTGTTATACCGTCTGGCCTGTTATAAACATGTGCCCTGTTATAAGTGTGTGACCTTTTATAAGCATGTGGCCTGTTATAAGCATGTGCTCTGTTATAAGCGTGTGCCCTGTTATATGCATGTGCCCTGTTATAAGCATGCGCCCTGTTATACCGTCTGGCCTGTTATAAACATGTGCCCTGTTATAAGTGTGTGACCTTTTATAAGCATGTGGCCTGTTATAAGCATGTGCCCTGTTATATATGGCCTGTTATAAGCATGTGGCCTGTTATAAGCATGTCCCCTGTTATAAGTGTGTGACCTGTTATAAGCGTGTGGCCTGTTATAAGCATGTGACCTGTTATAACTGTGTGCCCTGTTATAAGTGTGTGGCCTGTTATAAGCATGTGCCCATACCCATCAGGTATGAAGAGTAATGACAGCTGTGGAAGAACATGCTTTGCTGAGATGGACAATCAATGGCTTGGTGTCAGTCTGTCCAGACAGCCTAGTGATGGACTAATATTGGTATGTAACACCATGTCAGTCATTCAATAATCACTTCATAACATTTCAACTCCAGGAAGATATGATTAGAGTGAGTAGATTGCTAAACATAATTACTAATATGCAATTAGCACTTAGGCATATAGGCCTTTTCTTCATTTAATCACTATTTTTATCTCATTCACTTTATTGTTTCAAAGTGATATTTGTGCATCTTAGGATTTTCTGAGAAAGTCACAGCTGTTGATTTTGGTTTGTCTTTATTTCCTACAGGCTTGTGGACATCGCTGGAAAAATGTTTTCTACTCCAGAAAAGACAATCAACATAAGTTACCACATGGTATCTGCTATAAATTGGAGGCTGATTTGATCCAATCAAGTCATTTCATTCCCTGTTACAGAGGTATTCAATCCTAGAACCTACGTGTGCATATGAAATAGCTTCTCTGTTACTTTCATACAGACATAATGTGATTATGAAATATGAAATTATCTGTGTTTTTGGGTCAGCATGGCGGGTGTCAGAAGGGCTAAGGAGAGAACTGCCACCTCTTAAAACAGACATTGAGACATTTGATTGTTATTTGAACAATAATGGTGGCTACTTATATAATAAATGCTCAAATTTACTGATGTGAGGACTGAATGCTTCTCATGAAGAAGTGCTGAATATGAGCTCTTGAAGGAGGCTGAATATTTACAAAGTATTAGCTTGATTTATACAATCTGGAAATATCTCAGACAGCTTGATTTTGAATTCAAGCCAAATGAACCATTTAAAGGATGTGTTTACATTGAAAATACATAACTAAGCACGACCAACTAAACTATGGTTACCCCCCAGCAGTCTACAATAACCCTTTAAAGAGTAAGTGCATCCACTGTCTCAGCCTGTCTCCACCTACTACACAATTTTGAAAAATACTTTGTGAGTTAAGGAGAGGGCTGGGTGCGGAGGAGCTGTGTCCATCGTCATTTGCATAAATGAATGTACATTGTACAAATTCTTTTGTATAACTTGGATCAAACTGTCAAACTAGACGTTGCAGATCAAATATGAATCAAGATTCAGCAACTGCATGGCCTATTTCTCACCTCAAATATTTTCAGAAACATATTTTAGTGGACTCTTTAGGTCAGGGATCTCAAACTCAAATCCTGGAGGGCCGCTGTGTCTGCTGGTTTTCGATGTGTTCCTGCACTTAAGTGTTTAATTTAAGTCATTGATTGGCTAAAGAGTCTGCACACCTTGTTTCCAAGGCCTAAATTGGCTGCTGATTGAAAGGAAATCACAAAAACCAGCAGACACAGCGGCCCTCCAGGACTGGAGTTTGAGATCCCTGCTTTAGGTGGAATAAGAGAGTTTATGAACAGAACGCCACGTTGGTCCAGTTTAAAAATGTTGAGCCGAAACCAAAAGACCGTAGTGTGTCTAACCAGTCAGGTGCTGGCTTTTTCTGTTGAGGGTGACAACAATTGATATGATGTAGGGATACCTACAAAGAGGTACTCTGACATCACAATTGGGGCGGGGGCAGAGTGGGGAGCAGAAAGAAAATTTCAACTGTTAGAGGGCAGCAACAAGACACTTTTCTACCAGTTTCTTATGATATACAATATATATGATATATTATTTCAGAATTATTGAAATAACAGAATGGATGAATAAGTTTAATTAAAAGGTAGGCATACAAACATGTTTACAGCTAAAAATAAAAAAAAGTGATCTAGAGTGTAATTACCCTTTAAGATAACACCTGCATGGTGAATAATTAGTATTTCCAACACTTTAAAAATATTTCTACCAAGGCATAGTGTCTAGAAATTGATCTAATGGGACCTAACAAGTATATTCATCTAATGGACCCAAAGTTTTGCACATTAAAATAATAGTCTTTTGACATTGTAATGCTGTCAAGCTAGATTATGATTAATGTAATTTAAAAAAGGAATACAATACAAGAATTAAGGCTCAACCAAAGTTGTCACTATACTGACCTCAGTTATCACAGGCAGTTATATTAAAGTGTGTTGCGTTTACTCCAGTATGGAGGCTCTCTGAACTACCAATCAGCAACCAGGACTATTAGATAGATGATAAACAGACCAACATGATTACTTGAACATAGGTGATTCATCAATAACTGCCAATTTCTTAGGTATTGTGTTTGTGTTATGTAATTTCTCTAATGTTATCAATCCCAGAAAAATTATATATTTTTGGCCCACTAGTTATTTAGGAACTCTGTGTTAGCCAGTGATTATTAGCAATACATTTTCCTGTTACAGCATATTCTTAATTTAATAATTAGTGTCAGGTACAAAATGGATTTTGCTATACATACAATACACTGTCCTTTTCAAGGAGCTCACAGCTCTTTTTAAGCATCAGAAAAATTCTGATTAAATTAATTTGCCTCCATTTTGTTTACTCAGATCATCAAAGGAAGTTTGGGGAAGCCTATGGATCCTGCCAAGCTGGAATGTCAAATGTTCTGACAGAGGTGCTTAAAGGAAATATTCACCAAATTTTGTCAAATGCACATGTTGGTACTTATGTTTTTATGGTAGTATTATATTCCAAATATTTCAAGCTTTTCACCAACAACTCATAGACATCTTAGGAAAAGACTTGCGCTGCCACGGTGGTATAGCGGTAAAAGCACAGACTGTGCAGTTATATGAAAATATGAAACAAATTTAAGAAAAGAAAGACTTGCACTGAATTATGGTTAATTGTTACTTTTGGGTAAAGTCTTCCTTTAATGACTGCATTTACAGAGGTTTTAACATGTCTGCTTGTGTTCAACAGGGCTTGATTGTAGTGGGAGCTCCAGGAACCTCCTACTGGACTGGGTCGGTTTTGGTGTACAACACATCGAGCAATGTGCTGTCTGCCTATGTGGATGATAGCAGTACAGTTGTCTATGGAAGCTATCTCGGTAAGTCAGTTCGGTAATCTCTATTTAACTGGCAGTGATACAACACTGTTTAGTGGCACATTAAACATATATAGTATACAGAACTTATTCTGTAGCTGGTAGTCCATAGCATTTGGTACAGTTTCTGTGGTTCTCAGAGTGTAACGTTTTCAGATGTCGCTGAGCAGTTGTTAAGGAAAATTAATGTGTAACAGGGCTCTGACTGACTGTTTGAACAGGAAGCTGATTTTCATGCGAGTGCCGTTGCTCAAGGTTTTTTCTGTGTGTGTGTGTCAAATGCCAGTCTGTTCTCTAACTATAAAGAACACAATGTTTCCATGAGACTGGAACAACATAATTCTGTCCTTTTCCTGTAGGCATGACTACATGTCCGAAAGCCACGTGTGTGAAGAATGGTTTTAATCATGAGTCTGGTTTAACGGTGTTTCCTGTAATGACTACAATCAGCTCAATAACGGCACGCTTTGTGCGGCAAAACATAATTCGTAACGTGTCCGTACGTAAATGTATGCACATATTTAGGAACGTTTCATGAATGAGGCCCAATTTGTGCGGCATGCTTTGAGATGCACAAATTGGGCCTCATTCATGAAACGTTCCTAAATATGTGCATACATTTACGTACGAACACGTTATGTACAAACAATTTACTCCTTCATCAAACTTCATCAAACCATGCAGAAAGGCAGATTTGTTCGTATGGTGCGTATGTTCATACATTCCAATTCATTATAAATGACAGGCATATGCACATTTTTTCACGATTAGCATAAATCCACGGCCATGAATTGCCATATATGGAAGTTACAAATTCCATTTAACGGTGCATATAAAATCAAAATGGCCCATAAAAATCTAAAGAATAAATTATTCCAACAATGAAATCAAAGTTTTATTAGCAGATGTTCAGGAAAGGGAACAAAAAAGTATTTAATATGTACCGGTGTCATAGGAACTGGTAAAGTAAAAAGGCCTAGCAGGAGATAATGTGCCGTCAATACAGGATCACGTGTCAAACAAACTGTTATGGTAGTAAAAAAATTTTATCTAGATTTGGGGTGGAAACCTAGGTTTAGAGACATTTTCACATAATTTAACAACAATTTAGTCCTAAGCTCAGGTTTTACCAGGATATATCCTGGCTACATTCTAACCAGTTAAAAAACGCTAACTTTTCAACCAAATTTAGCCGGCTTGCATTATTTATTTGCGTTGTGCATTCCAAAGGCTACATTTAATCTTGTGAATTTAATCTTTTAATTCCTGTTCTAATTATATTTACATGCTACATTTAGTGGCATTCTGAATTTATAAATGCGGTACGCATGGTCTTGAGGAGGTATAAAGTTTGTTTGTACTTAAACAAAATCTCAGATACGAAAACTTTGATGAATGCCAAAATACGAGCAAAATTGCTAATACGAACGATTTACGCACAAATTCGTTCTGCTCACATTTCATGAATGAGGCCCAAAGCGCAGCACTACCCGGGGCCTAACACTGTCAGTGTTGTTTTCTTCTCTGCAGGGTACTCTGTGAGTGCAGGCCACTTCAGTCACCCAGAGAGCACAGAGGTGGTGGGAGGGGCCCCCCAGCATGGGCAGACTGGTAAAGTAAGAGTTAATTCTGCTTCCTTTTCTTACTGTCTTACACTGGCCTGGTTTGACTTAAAAATAAACGCCAGTTTTTTCCCCCCTTAGTGAGTTATTGAACTGGTCCAAAAAAAACGAAATTAATATTGAGTAAAAATTAGGGAAAATGTTGAATAAATCCAGGCTGCCGTTGAGAAGATTGGGCCTGGCGGTTTGCGGCTCTGTGTTTTCAGTTGCCTGGAGAGGAGTGATATGGGGAAGGTGGAGAGGGAGGCGGTATCTGTGGCTAGAAGGACTGGCTGAGATGTTTAATCAGTCAGGCACATACCTTCAGGAAGAGTGTGTTTTTGAATGGGAGGCTTGTGGTCATACGATGTTATTGCAGAGATCGTGTGATACCGCTCCTGTGGCCAGAAGGGATTGACCTTCTCAAAACTAATATTCATGAGCATGTGCTGCCAGGCATGTCCCTTAGAACACAAACAGTAACTCCCCCTGTGTTATCACACACAGTCTCTTCCAGTGTGTGTGCAGGCACACACAGCATGCACAATTTCTGCAGTAGCTATCAACATAAACAGTCAAGCCAAGCGCCATTTTTAAGTGGCCTGAAAATTATTTAATTAGTGGAAACGTGACCAGCATTTGGCCTGCAGATGGGTATTTCCCTAAAGGTGTGCCGAGGTGCTGCGTTTGCCAAACGTTGCCAAAACAATGATCAGCAAAACTGTATTCCACTCACAACTCTGAAGCATGTTTGGTGTTCTGGCACCGTACCTGTGTCAGGGTAGATTAAATCCACTCCACTGCCTCTAAGTCCCGCTTTGTTAAAATTGTTAATTGAAAGATTAGTTGGGAGCAGTTACAGCAATCTGGTCTTCTGCCATGCATTATTTAATTCTTATTGGACTGACAAATTTGTACCTGCGTAGAACGACTTGATGTTCCTTTACGAAGGTGTACATACGTGCAACAAATCTTTTAAAGCAAGTTACATTTTCAAGATATAGGCATGGGTCTAACCTTCTGATGGCCCATAGCTAGTGATTGATCAAGGTTTGATTACTCTCACATCAGACCAATGGCGCAGTGGCTTAGTGTGTCACATGATCCATACGGACCAATCAGAGTCTCACACATTAATGAGCCATATTGACCAAACAGAGTCTGAACCATTAACAGTTCCTTGGTCAAATTATGAATGGCCGGAGTCCATTGGTTGGTAGGGAAGCACCAGGTCCACTGCAGTTAGTTCTTCTGTGAAACTGAGTAAATAATGCAGGTTTCCTGGGTCTTTCAGAGATCCAAAATATGACCTTCGTCCTCTCTGTTCCAGGCATACATATTCCAGGTGCATTCAAACGTTCTGAAAATCATCTTCGAGGCCAAGGGTCATAAGGTTTGTGCCACTCTAATAATAATAATAATAATAGAATATATAGTGCTTTTCAGACTCTCTTCTCAAAGTGCTTGAAGCCTGAAAGATGAGATGTTTTAAACCATAAAGTAATGCTATTTTTCCTGTTTCCAGCTGGGCTCCTATTTTGGGGCGGCGGTCTGTGCAGTGGACTTGAACTCGGACGGCCTCTCGGACCTCCTGGTGGGCGCGCCCATGTACAGCACCGTGCGGGAAGAAGGGCGTGTGCACGTCTACATCAATCAGGGAGCAGTGAGTCACGACTTATTTCACAAACCTCCCTCAAATTCACAGACCTCCCTCAAAGTCTGAAACCTCCCTCAAGCTCACAAACCTCCCTCAATCTCACAAACCTCCCTCAATCTCACAAACCTCCCTCAAGCTCACAAACCTCCCTCAAACTCACAAACCTCCCTCAATCTCACAAACCTCCCTCAAACTCACAAACCTCCCTCAATCTCACAAACCTCCCTCAAACTCACAAACCTCCCTCAATCTCACAAACCTCCCTCAAACTCACAAACCTCCCTCAATCTCACAAACCTCCCTCAAACTCACAAACCTCCCTCAATCTCACAAACCTCCCTCAAACTCACAAACCTCCCTCAATCTCACAAACCTCCCTCAAACTCACAAACCTCCCTCAAACTCACAAACCTCCCTCAAACTCACAAACCTCCCTCAATCTCACAAACCTCCCTCAAACTCACAAACCTCCCTCAATCTCACAAACCTCCCTCAATCTCACAAACCCCCCTCAATCTCACAAACCTCCCTCAATCTCACAAACCTCCCTCAAACTCACAAACCTCCCTCAAACTCACAAACCTCCCTCAATCTCACAAACCTCCCTCAAACTCACAAACCTCCCTCAAACTCACAAACCTCCGTCAAACTCACAAACCTCCCTCAAACTCACAAACCCCCCTCAATCTCACAAACCTCCCTCAAACTCACAAACCTCCGTCAAACTCACAAACCTCCCTCAAACTCACAAACCTCCCTCAATCTCACAAACCCCCCTCAATCTCACAAACCTCCCTCAATCTCACAAACCTCCCTCAAACTCACAAACCTCCCTCAATCTCACAAACCTCCCTCAAACTCACAAACCTCCCTCAAACTCACAAACCTCCCTCAAACTCACAAACCTCCCTCAGACTCACAGACCTCCCCTCAAACTCAGACTTCCCTCAAACTCACAAACCTCAAAACTTGTAACCAGTACCATTTCAGCCATGAATTTTGTGGAAAATTGTGGAGATCATCCTTCAGACTTTTCTGAAAAGCCACTCTGGGTATGGTTGCCAACTGGTTAACATGCTAACCAGTGTTGCTTGCTTTGAAAAACCTCTAAAAAAGCTGTGATATCTCAATCAGGATGGATCACAGTGTAGTTTATAAATGGATCTGGTGTCAATGCACGAACAGGGTTTAGTTGAGCTTGATGCTTTGTTGTGACAAGTTGGAACAGTTATGAAGGGTTATGCTTTTCTGAGGGAATCCGGTTGATCATGAGCACAGCAACATAGCTGATAGCGCTGGGGTACCCTTCCTTCGTCGAACAGTGACCGCTCGGGCCCCGTATTACGAATGACACTTTTAATCACAATGCTTTTTTCAGTGTTTGCTTGCAAGACTCCAAGTTCAACTTTGTATTCTCCTTTAAAGCATAACTGAACTTTGGTAGAACTATGGGTTGTGTAGTTACCTGGCCATGATATGAATCCAAATGGTGGCGAAATATGTTTGTTAGTTGCTCTGTGCTCCCCTGGGGTGATAATCCAGAACAGGGTATTTGTCACTCTCCATTCACTTCTTTAAGGCAGCTAAAACGGTCTCAAAATAACACTTCTAGCACGTATACGAACACGAACAAAGCGGATTCTGTCAATACAAACAATAACCAGTCATCGTACGTATTTTTTTGTGTGTAAAAGTGTCATTTTGAGACCGTTTTAGCTGCCCTATAGAACAGAATGGAGAGCGACAAACACTCTATTCTGGATTATCACCCCAGGGGAGCACAGAGCAACTAACGAACATATTTCGCCACCATTTGGATTCATATCATGGCCAGGTAACTACACAACCCAAAGTTTAGTTGTGCTTTAAGTAAGGGCCTGTAGTCTTTCCACGCTTTTTTCCATTATTTTGGTTTGTTTTTTTGCGTTATGATTCTGGAACTCATATGTAGCAGAATAAAATAACAAGAAGGCATAGTGAATGATTATGTTCTTATAGTCATACATAGAGTTAATTTAGTTTTGAAATTATATCAGCTGACCTTGTGACCTAAAACGGTACTTCTGTTTTTTGTATGGCTTATGGTGACCGTGCTGTTTCGCACCATAATGTTTGCTTGGTCATTTCAAGAGGTCTGTACACAGATTAAAAATGTGAAACTCCATGTAAATCAGGTTTGTGTGATGACTGATGACTTATCATTTGTGTATTTGCCCTAATAGTCAAAATGCCTGGTATGATTTTTGTTGCTATGATTAATGTAAATTAGGTTATACTGAACTCTACATTTCACAGCTTTTTAAAATAAATGCCATACACCCTGAATATAGTCAAAGCAAGAGGAAATGGCACATTGAGCCATTTCAGCCCAAACGTGTTTGAATGGTATGGCTAATCTCAGAATATCTGTGACATTTTTCTCAGTTATGTGTTGAACAGGAAAGTTACTCGGCCAAGTAACTACCATTACATTTGCACTGAACCTACGTTCACATTTAATATGTGCACGTTTTTATTCTTTGGCTTGGCATTACAACCAATTAATCCTGCTGTAGGCAAGAAATTTTAACACTGTGTGTGTGTGTGTGTGTGTGTGTGTGTGTGTGTGTGTGTGTGTGTGTGTGTGTGTGTGTGTGTGTGTGTGTGTGTGTGTGTGTGTGTGTGTGTGTGTGTGTGTGTGTGTGTGTGTGTGTGTGTGTGTGTCTGTCTGTCTGTCTGTCTGTCTGTCTGTCATTTTTCAGGTTAATATGAAGGAAGAAGAGTTTGAGTTAGTAGGAAGCGACTCGTATGCTGCTCGGTTTGGAGAAATCATAACAAATCTGGGAGACATTGATGATGATGGGTTTCCAGGTAAGTTTTCCCCTTCGCTGTCCTAAACGAGACATTTTCTGTTTGAAATTAGATGGTTAAGCAGTCTTTCACACTCTAAAGCTGTGTATATATGTACAGTGCATCCGGAAAGTATTCACAGCGCTTCACTTTTTCCACATTTTGTTCTGTTACAGCCTTATTCCAAAATTGATTAAATTCATTTTTTCCCTCAAAATTCTACACACAACACCCCATAATGACAATGTGAAAAAAGTTTTTTGAGATTTTTGCAAATTTATTAAAAATAAAATTTCTAAAATTTCTCATTTACATAAGTATTCATACCCTTTGCTTTAACGTATTTTTAAAGTATCATATTTCATATTTGGTCGCATATCCTTTACATGCTGTTACTTCCTGAAGTCTGTGACCATCAACATCAAAAAACTGTCGATATCTTATTTTCAGGTACTGTTACAAGCGATACTATAACCTCTCTGCATTTGAATGGATCTCTTTGGAAATTGGGGGGTGAGACTAGATTCAGCTGTAAATTACACTGGTACAGTATGGAACACATGACTGGCTAAATGGCTGTAAGTTATCAAGGGTCTGAGCTATCAAACGAGCCCCAAACCATCACTCTGTTGCCAGATATGGAGTAGATGTGGATGGATCACTGCAAGGGTTATTTCTCCGGACTCATTTTCCTATAGAACTCTATGGGGAAAAAAGTCAGGAGAAACAACCCTTAAAGTGATCCATCCACATCTACTCCATATCTGGCAGCAGAGTGATGGTTTGAGGCTGTGAGGGTTAGAGTAAGGTTCAGAGAACGAGACGTGACCGATAAGGATTCTAAAAGTGTATCTAGAAAAATATGCCACAAAAAGCCAAAGTATCCGCACCAGGGAGGAGATAAACAAAAGAAGGGGAGCAAAACTTTCCTAGTACAAGGCAAATCAAAGCAACCTAAAAAACAGAGGCGTATCTCGAGAAACAGACAGCGAGAATAAATAACAAAAGAACCTCATGCACTAAATCATTAGGTGTAACTGGAGGTTAGAGAAACAAAGCAAAAACTTGAAAAAACGAGTGAAAGCAAGGAACAGAAAAGAAAACCTGTTATCCAAAGCTCTATAGGCAAAAGAGCTTGAAAACAAAGGGTAACAGGTAAAAAGAATAAGGATAAAGAAAACGATTGGAAAGAAAAGAGAAAACCAATCTAATCCTAATTTCTTAAACCGGACTTGTTGCGTTTCCTATTCGTACAAACCAGAAATGCAGTGACCGAAACTCCTATACCTTACCGACTTCGTTGTCAACATAGCAAAATCAATATCGAAGTGTCCTGGGCTATTTATAGCTGGCAGGAAACGCAAAACAGGTGTAGGGAATAATTGTCGGGCAAGATACAAACACCGGAACGGAGGCGGAAAAAAATCTGATAGAGCGTCCTGACGACGCCAAAAAGGAAACCAAAACGTAGAACAGAAAAGGCTGCAAATAACCATGACAGAGGCTCGTTTGATACCTCAGACCCTTGATGACAGCCATTTTACCAACCATGTATTCCATACTGTTCCAGCATAATTTACAGCTAAATCTAGTCCCACCCCCCAATTCCCATAAAGATCCATTCAAATGCAGAGACGTTATAGTATCGCTTGTAAGAGTACCAGAAAATAAGATATTAAGGGTTTTTTGATGTTGTTGGGTCACAGACATCAGGAAGTCATGGCATGCAAAGGATATGCGACCAAATATTTAAAATTATTACTTTATTAAATGCAGGGGTGCCAATAATTGTAGCACACATGATTTTGTTAAAAATAGTTATTTCTTGAGGGACTTTTTTCTCACAATAAATTTACTTCAATTAAAGTTTGGATTTTTCTAATTTTTTCAGTGTGACATTAAGCTAATTCACCAAAGGGTGAATTTTTTATAAGCTTTTTTACACATCTTTACCAGGGGCACCAATAATAGTGGAGGGCACTGTAAGTAGCCCATGGTGTGTAGCACACTGTCAGTTACTGCGCTGGTGTGTAGCGCACTGTCAGTTACTGCACTAAGAGCCTGCGATGGTGTTTAGTACACTGTCAGTTACTGCACTAACAGCATGCGCTGGTGGGGTCTGTAGCACACTGTCAATTACTGCACTGGTGTGTAGCACACTATCGGTTACTGCACTAACACATGCGCTGGTGTGTAGCACACTGTCAGTTACTGCACTAACAGCATAAGATGGTGTGTAGCACGTAGTCAGTTACTACACTAACAGCATAAGATGGTGTGTAGCACACTGTCAGTTACTGCACTAACAGCATATGATGGTGTGTAGCACACTATCAGTTACTGACTTACTGCACTAACAGCATGCGATGGTGTGTAGCACACTGTCAGTTACTGACTTACTGCAGTAACAGCATACGATGGTGTGTAGCACACTGTCAGTTACTGACTTCCTGCACTAACAGCATGCGATGGTGTGTAGCACACTGTCAGTTACTGACTTACTGCACTAACAGCATGTGATGGTGTGTAGCACACTGTCAGTTACTGACTTACTGCACTAACAGCATATGATGGTGTGTAGCACACTGTCAGTTACTGACTTACTGCACTAACAGCATACGATGGTGTGTAGCACACTGTCATAGATACTACACTAACAGCATGTGATGGTGTGTAGCACACTCAGTTACTACACTGTGTCCCCTGTAACCCCAGCTGTGAGCGACAGTTACTCCACTGTGTCCCTGTAACCCGGCTCTGAGTGACAGTTACTCTACTGTGTCCCTGTAACCCCAGCTGTGAGTGACAGTTTCTCCACTGTGTCCCTGTAACCCCGGCTCTGAGTGACAGTTACTCCACTGTGTCCCTGTAACCCCGGCTCTGAGTGACAGTTACTCTACTGTGTCCCTGTAACCCCAGCTGTGAGTGACAGTTTATCCACTGTGTCCCTGTAACCCCCCTGTGACGGTTAAATGTTGCAGATGTTGCCGTGGCAGCGCCTCAGGAGGATGATCTGCGCGGGCTATTTATATCTACAATGGGAGGAAGAGCGGAATCGCGCAGTCCTTCTCTCAAGTACGTACCCAGCTGCTGTTTGTGCTGACTGTGCAGGGCCGGGGTCCAGACCGGGGCTGTTGCCGCCCGCCGCACGTTCACAACTGTCCTATTGTTCTCCCTCCCACACTGGAGACATCAGGCAGACAGCCGGAAAGAAAGTGCCCCGATGAATCGCTGCAATTTCCTCAAGCTGCTGGGCCGCTGTTCTCCGCTCTTGTGTGGGGTCATTAAATCTCATCATTTTCACTGTAACGAGTGCTCAATTGCCATATTAAATCTTGGAAGAGAAAGACCTTCCTTTGATAATATAAATAGATTGGTTCTAATAATTACATCATTAGGTTAACTGCTTCCAGAAAACTTGCTTGTGTGTTTCCCTCTGATGCAAGAGAAGTGTTCTCTTGTTTTTCTCTGTCCATGACTCTGGGTCTTTCTTTTCCCCCCAGCGTATCACTGGGTCTGTACTGGGCAATGCCTTCAACATGTTTGGCCAGTCGGTGTCTGGAGGGATCGACGTCGATGGCAACGGTTACTCAGGTAGCACATTATGCTTTGATTTAGGTTTCTAAATTCATAAAAATGAACAAACTGAACTACAATAGATTTTTCAGGTTTAGTTCTGTAAAAAGGATCAGATCAAAAACGTCTCCGATGTAAAAAAAGCCAAGTTACTCACACATAGCCTACATAGCGCTGTCCATAAGTTCTTAATTCCAATTTGCAAAAACTAGGCCTGCCTTTAAAAGTCTTGATATCAAAATGTGGCCAAGTTACAACTAACAATATTGCCTATCGTAGCTCACACTAAATAAACTAGCTATATTCCAAAGCAATGCTATCCAAACTTTCCTAAATTATTTAATGCAACTTGGCCCTGTGTTTCTTCATCTTTGCATGTGAAGAGATTGTGCCCCATGGAACAACATATGATTTCAATGAATGTTTTAACAGTTGATGAATAATTACACTCCAGAAAGGATATGGTTGTACTTGTTGGCAAGTTCACTTTAGAAAATGTACGGGTTTTAAAATGTTAACTGCTGCTACAGCATTCTTTACCAATTCACAAAAATAAATGTATATGAAGAAACATCATGTACAATAGAGAAAGGGTGATGAATAAATAAATGCAGATAAAAATTAGTAATATTTTTACCTAGAAAATAGCGTACATAAAGCATTTTTACAAAGGTATCCAGACATGTTTGTGGGTCAGATGGTGGCAAATAAGTAATAGTACCAATTTTCTTAACATAATAGTATTTATGATATTTGCAAACAGAATTTTGTGAACACAAGGATATCTATGCTCTGTAGGACCACACAGGTTTTGATAGAAATCCAAATAAATAAATCAATAAATGCATAATAATAATACATTTTATTAATTCTGTGCTTTTCATAGACCCAAAGCAGTGGATGCAGACAATTGCTCAAACATGCCCTATAGTGTAGTAATTTTTCTGTTTAATTTCTAAGTGCAACACATCTGAATCAGAGTATTTCCACTATAAATTATTTTCGTTTTGCAGTTTGATGTGGCACATACAGTTTCATTGACCACATTCTCTTGAGATGGTAAGATGAAGAAACACAGGGCCAAGTTGCATTAAATAATTTAGGAAAGTTTGGATAGCATTGCTTTGGAATAGAGCTAGTTTATTTAGTGTGAGCTATGATAGGCAATATTGTTAGTTGTAACTTGGCCACATTTTGATATCAAGACTTTTAAAGGCAGGCCTAGTTTTTGCAAATTGGAATTAAGAACTTATGGACAGCGCTATGTAGGCTATGCGTGAGTAACTTGGCTTTTTTTACGTCGGAGACGTTTTTGATCTGTTATAAAAGCTGTTATCTAGCTTTTCAAGTAGAGCAAACATCTGCCTGCTTCATTGCACCGCAGCCAATTGTCAGGGTGCTAGAATTGCTTCAACACAACAATAAACGAGAAATTGACTTTTAAAAATCATTAGGATGCATTTGTCATCATATGAGCAGCGGTCATGTTTAACTGGAATTTGTGATAATGTGACATTAATCTAGAGGGCCCTATCTTGGCGATCTTGGCGCTTGGTCTAAGCGCATGGCATAAAGTCCATTTAGGGCGTGTCCAAGTCCACTTTTGCTATTTTAACGGTGTGTTTTTGGGCGCTAAGCACAGCACAACGTCCAAATGGGCTGAACCTAGTCTCTTCATTAATTATAGGTGTGTCTTGGGCGTGACATGCAATAAACCAATCAAAATGTCATATCCCATTCCCTTTAAAAGCCTGCTTTTCCACCTTGGCGGATTTCTTATGATGGCGAAACAGACATGCTTGTGCGTGTTTAGTGCAATCAAGGAATAGGCTATATGGATCAATAGTAGCCTATGATCAATATTATTCGGGCTAACCATTATGAGTTCCCGGTAATTCCTGACAGTGCTGTTTACAAAATATATGCGGTTAAATTTAGTTAAAAGCACCTGCAACAGTTGAGAATAAGTGACCAGTTGCTTCCGTCTCACCTTAGAAAACGCCAAATTAGCCTGCTTGTTTAACGAATTTTGTTTGATTATGCAATGAACTCATGTTCAAGCTTCATCCGAAGTTCATTAGGCTACCTGCATTCTAATTTTGATTAATAACATGAATAACGTTATTTTGCCTTAATGATGACACTAAATACAATAAATCTGTCAGGTTGGCAACCCATAGGTTCAGCATATTTTCCCTTGTTTTATAATGTCCTGCTTATGGAAATGTGACCAACCTGTTTTACTGGTAGCGTAATGCTTTAAAACGATCCACTTTCCCAGGAAGCCCGTGAAAAGTGTGATTTACAGCAGGGGAAACAGACCTGCTCCTGTAAAGCGCACATGCAGATAATGGCATTAAAATTAATTGTAAATTAATTGTGTAACGTGCTGCAAATTTCGTTTCTAATTAGACGCTTAGTTCTCTTTAAAATCTTTTGTTCAGTTATGGAATAACAGGTGAAATCAGCGGGGTTTTAATAAGTGAGGGTATGGAAACCTTGTCACTGTAATTTAAAAAATATAAAGGACGAAGAATAGCTAAGGTTACAATTCAGTTAACATTATGACATTTATCTCCGTTTTTTAACCATAGTCTATCGAAA
The DNA here is from genome assembly GCA_029718625.1 of Synaphobranchus kaupii. Lineage (NCBI taxonomy): Eukaryota > Metazoa > Chordata > Actinopteri > Anguilliformes > Synaphobranchidae > Synaphobranchus > Synaphobranchus kaupii. The sequence goes on along the minus strand of CM056384.1, from coordinate 16,489,221 downwards.
AAACCTTATGCACAGCGAGTCCGCTGTAGCCTAGGCAATTTGAAAAACAATAAAAGCAATATTCACTGGACAAGGTTTTGAACTTTTTTCAGTCACAACCCATTCTATTTACTTACAGGCTGTATTCCTAGATAAACAGAGCTGTATTGTAATGACATCTGAAGCGCATTTTCAGAACTCAAATGTCCGTCTATTGCAGTGCGCGAGTTTTCCGTTGAATGACAATTAGGTGCAAATGACAATTTGCGCATTAGGCTTGATATACGTAGGTATTAGCTCCTTTTTAATGGATAGCCATTGTCCCGTACCATCGCACATCGCCTGGATGTTGATGGAGTGGGCTGAGAGCAATGTAATGTGGCATCGTTTCCCTTCGCTGAGAGAAGGTATGTGGACCTATGGAACCTTTTATTATTATGCATTTTTGATATAACCTACACAATAATAATATTTCACATTGTGATCTGGATATTTTAGTCATGCTTGTGCACGCCCCTGTGTGTAACAGACAGGAGGGTACGCACGTTGTGCACACGCCTATGTAGACGCATTTATATGCGCCGTTAAAATAACATGTAAACAACTGCGACATGACTTTAGACCAGGTTTGTGGTGGTTCTAGCGCAAGCACTTTCTGCTGGCTCAAGATAGCAATACGCCAAAAATAATCCTCATCTTAAGACCAACACGCCCAGTTCACTTGCAACAGGTGCAGAATACATGGTAGTTAAACGACGTAAGCATTAGGCGTTATCATGAACCTAGCGCCGGGTGTAAGATAGCAAAGACACTTGCGTTTGGTAAAAAGGGGGTGATCCCAAACGCGCTACAAGCCGGCTATATAGACAAGGAACTATAGGTGCTCAACAGAAGGACCAGTGAATAAAGAGAATACCAAACCCGGACTACTTCGCTAGACTAACCCGAGATAAGGAGGACTGGAGCACACAGAGCTCAGAGCAAAACAAAATATTTTAATACGACTGACGTTTCGACGTCAACGACATCTTCTTCAGAGTCAAAATGGAAATACAGACAAATGCACCGGGAGGTATATAAATACCCTCCCATCAATTACACAAAATAAGGTGCGCATGTGTAGGACTAATAAATCTCGTCATAGATACCACATATACAATGTTATCTTCTTTAACAGGATAAAGAGAAGAACGACAAATGTCATAGGTAAATGAACTAAATAATTGTCTATTGTGAACATGGCATAAAACAATATAAAATGAAAATCAAAAAGCCTGTACACAAGTTACAAAAAACATGAAAGATTCAGCGACTCATTTAACCCATTGGGTTCCACACTATTGAGTGTATGTATCCAGTACGCCTCCCTGCGGAGCAGTTGCTTAATAATATCTCCGCCTCTGGATGATGAAGTGACTCTCTCAATACCCCAAAATTTTAGAGAAGAGACAGAACCATGATTGGCTTCAGCGTAATGTCGCGCAATAGCATAGTCCATATTTTTAGACCGGATCGCGGTCTTATGTTCAGCAATTCTAAGTTTGAGGGCTCTCTTAGTCTGTCCGATGTAGATTTTGGAGCATATACATTTCAGCATGTAGATAACATGGGTAGTGTTGCAGTTAATAAAAGTGGTTATTTTAAATTCCTTGCCCGAACGTGGATGACAGAAGACTTTAATGTCATTAGAGTTAGAGCAATGGACACAGTGTCCACAGCGATAGAACCCTCTAGGGGGCGTAGGTAGCCAGGAGGGTTTTGTCTGCGGACTACTCACCATGCTGTGAACCACCTTATCTTTTAAGTTGTGTGGCCTTCTAAAGCACACTCGCGGAGGTTCGGAAGTAAATTTATTTAAAAGAGGGTCACTCTGGAGAATGGGCACTTGCGTTTGGGTTAGCGCCGCTCTGCGCCGGGTGTAAGATAGGGCCCCAGGAGTTCTATGAGTTGCTGTTAGGACTGTGGCTTAATCTGAACAGCAGTCATAAAATATATGATAACATTGTTTAAATGCCGTCATTTGAAATCTGTGTATGGGAAGAGAAACACACCTGTTTGTAGAGTGTGTGAGTGAGAGGCCCCAGGGAATACTGTGGTATGAAGCCCCACGGGTGCTGAAAAGGGAAGAGGTTTGGGGAATACGGTGAACAGGAAAGGATATGTCCCAGCTAATGCCATGTTTTACCCTGCATGTGTTCACAGATGTAGCGGTGGGAGCATTACTGTCTGATTCAGCCGTTATACTGAGGTGAGACCAGCTCTGTATCCACAAGCACAGAGACTATTTCAACAAGCATCTCTTTCAGTTTTTGCAAGTCTTCAAATAAGTTTAAACAAATAAGTTTACTTTGAGGAAGCCCCATTCAAGGTTAAATTAGGTTCATGAAACCAGAATCACAGGCAACTTTAAAAGGGTTCTTTCTCCAGTATCAGTTGGTTTGCTTAACACAGTGGGAAATGTTAACCTTTTTTTAAAGGAGAGCGGAGAGTCTGCCCTCCTTATGTACAGTCCCACTTTACTAAGGCAGGGAAAGCAGAGAGGGGTAACAGATAGAGATGGGGTCAGACATGGGGTGGAGCCGTTTGAGCTCATGCAAACGTGTGGTTGTTGACGTCTCTGTGTTGACGTCTCTGTGACAGGACGCGTGCGGTGGTGATCGTGGAGGCCTTCATGCTCCTCCCCCCCAGCGTAAACCGCAGCGAGCCGCTGTGCTCTGAGTCAGGCCAGCCTGCCGTCTGCATCAACGCCAGCTTCTGCGTCAGAGTGCGTGGCCGACGCATCTCCGGGCACATCGGTGAGGATCACCCTAACCTTCACCTGTATCCCACAGCACAGGGCTTCACTTTCCACACCTTCACCTGTATCCCACAGCACAGGGCTTCACATTCCACACCTTCACCTGTATCCCACAGCACAGGGCTTCACTTTCCACACCTTCACCTGTATCCCACAGCACAGGGCTTCACTTTCCACACCTTCACCTGTATCCCACAGCACAGGGCTTCACTTTCCACACTTCACCTGTATCCCACAGCACAGGGTTTCACTTTCCACACCTTCACCTGTATCCACAGCACAGGGCTTCACATTCCACACCTTCACCTGTATCCCACAGCACAGGGCTTCACTTTCCACACCTTCACCTGTATCCCACAGCACAGGGCTTCACTTTCCACACCTTCACCTGTATCCCACAGCACAGGGTTTCACTTTCCACACCTTCACCTGTATCCCACAGCACAGGGCTCCACTTTCCACACCTTCACCTGTATCCCACAGCACAGGGCTTCACATTCCACACCTTCACCTGTATCCCACAGCACAGGGCTTCACTTTCCACACCTTCACCTGTATCCACAGCACAGGGCTTCACATTCCACACCTTCACCTGTATCCCACAGCACAGGGCTTCACTTTCCACACCTTCACCTGTATCCCACAGCACAGGGCTTCACATTCCACACCTTCACCTGTATCCCACAGCACAGGGCTTCACATTCCACACCTTCACCTGTATCCCACAGCACAGGGCTTCACTTTCTACACCTTCACCTGTATCCCACAGCACAGGGCTTCACTTTCCACACCTTCACCTGTATCCCACAGCACAGGGCTTCACATTCCACACCTTCACCTGTATCCCACAGCACAGGGCTTCACTTTCTACACCTTCACCTGTATCCCACAGCACAGGGCTTCACTTTCCACACCTTCACCTGTATCCCACAGCACAGGGCTTCACTTTCCACACCTTCACCTGTATCCCACAGCACAGGGCTTCACTTTCCACCCTTCACCTGTATCCCACAGCACAGGGTTTCACTTTCCACACCTTCACCTGTATCCCACAGCACAGGGTTTCACTTTCCACACCTTCACCTGTATCCCACAGCACAGGGTTTCATTTTCCACACTGCCTTTTCAAAAACCTTACATAGTGTGTTTTAGTCTTAAATCCACAGTGTGGGGTTTTGTCTTAAATCAGCAGTGTGGTTTAGTCTTAAATCCACAGTGTGGTCTAATCTTAAATACACAGTTTGATTTAGTCTTAAATCCACATTGTGGTTTAGTCATAAATCCACAGTGTGGTTTAATCTTAAATACACAGTGTGATTCAGTCTTAAATACACAGTTTGATTTAGTCTTAAATCCACAGCATGGTTTAGTGTTAAATGCACAGTTTGGTTTAGTGTTAAATCCACAGTTTGGTTTAGTCTTAAATCCACAGTGTGGTTTAGTCTTAAATCCAAAGTTTGATTTAGTCTTGAATCCACACTGTGGTTTATTCTTAAATCCACAGTTTGGTTTCATCTTAAATCCACAGTTTGGTTTCATCTTAAATCCACAGTGTGGTTTAGTCTTAAATCCAAAGTTTGATTTAGTCTTGAATCCACACTGTGGTTTATTCTTAAATCCACAGTTTGGTTTCATCTTAAATCCACAGTGTGGTTTAGTCTTAAATCACATTGAGCTCAAAAGGGGTGTCAGATTCCCGTTGGAGAGGGGCACATTTCCTCCTGGTGTTCGGTGTGCTTCCATTTAAGACACTGCGGCCCTCCAGGACTGGAGTCAAACCTGTAGACACTGCGGCCCTTCAGGACTGGAGTTAAACCTGCAGACACTGCGGCCCTCCAGGACTGGAGTTAAACCAGCAGACACTGCGGCCCTCCAGGACTGGAGTTAAACCGGCAGACACTGTGGCGCTCCAGGACTGGAGTTAAACCTGCAGAAACTGCGGCCCTCCAGTACTGGAGTTAAACCTGCAGAAACTGTGGCCCTCCAGAACTGGGGTTAAAGTTGCGGACACTGCGGCCCTCCAGTACTGGAGTTAAACCTGCAGAAACTGTAGCCCTCCAGAACTGGGGTTAAAGTTGCGGACACTGCGGCTCTCCAGGACTGGAGTTAAACCTGCAAACACTGCAGCCCTGCAGGACTAGAGTTAAACCAGCAGACACTGCGGCCCTCCAGGACTGGAGTTAAACCAGCAGACACTGCGGCCCTCCAGGACTGGAGTTAAACCAGCAGACAATGTGGCCCTCCAGGACTGGAGTTAAACCAGCAGATACTGCGACCCTCCAGGACTGGAGTTAAACCTGCAGAAACTGTGGCCCTCCAGGACTGGAGTTAAATCTGCAGAAACTGTGGCCCTCCAGGACTGGAGTTAAACCTGCAGAAACTGTGGCCCTCCAGGACTGGAGTTAAACCTGCAGAAACTGTGGCCCTCCAGGAATGGAGTTAAACCTGCAGAAACTGTGGCCCTCCAGGACTGGAGTTAAAGTTGCGGACACTGCGGCCCTCCAGGACTGGAGTTAAACCTGCAGACACTGCGGCCCTCCAGGACTGGAGTTAAACCAGCAGACAATGTGGCCCTCCAGGACTGGAGTTAAACCCGCAGACACTGTGGCCCTCCAGGGCAGGGGTTTTACTGCCCTAGTGTCCTGTAGGGTAGTTGCGAGATGACCATAAGCATCTGATCGCATTTCGCTGGTGTTGGCAGGGCTGCTGTACAACCTGACCGTGGACGTGCGGAGAAAGGAGGGCTTCCCACCCCGCTTCTCCTTCAGCGGGAACGGGACGTCCAACACCACTGCTGGGAGGATCAAAGCCAAACACGAGCACCTTACCTGCGTCGCCCACCAGGTCTTCACGAGGGTGAGTGTCCAGGGACCACTGCCTATGCATGCCAGGGCTATACAAGTACCATGTGCTCAGGGCTATACAGGGACCATGTGATCAGGGCTATAGAGGTACCATGTGATCAGGGCATACAAGTACCATGTGATCAGGGCATACAGGTACCATGTGATCAGGACATACAGGTACCATGTGATCAGGGCATACAAGTACCATGTGATCAGGGCATACAGGTACCATGTGATCAGGACATACAGGTACCATGTGATCAGGGCATACAGGTACCATGTGATCAGGGCATACAAGTACCATGTGATCAGGGCATACAGGTACCATTTGATCAGGGCATACAAGTACCATGTGATCAGGGCATACATGTACCATGTGATCAGGGCATACAGGTACCATGTGATCAGGGCATACGGCTACCATGTGATCAGGGCTATACAGGTACCATGTGATTAGGGCTATACAGGTACCATGTGAACAGTGCATACAGGTACCATGTGATAAGAGCATACAGGCACTATGGCTGTGTCTGAATCAGAGCCCTATCTACTGCGTCCTGTGTACTAGCAGCTGTGTACTTGTTACTGCATACTGTTTTGTATGTGACGTGCAGAATGCAAAAAATATCCTCCATACTATTTTCCAACCGTATTGTGGAAGTGTCGTAAGGTTTCCCGCCCTTGCACGACCATGTCACATGTTTTTGTTGATGTTGAAGGAAAACGTCAGCGAAGCTGCTTCTCATTTTTAAAGCGAAGCTGCTCATTATACATTTGAAATGTTTGCGTACTTTTTCAAGAGTATGCTCCCTAATATACTCAGCAAAATATATACTACAATATACTACTTTTAGAGAAGATTTTGTCTACTTTCTTGTCCAGTGTACTCAACAAGCATACTCAATATTATGGAAGGGTGCTGATTTGGAAACAGCCCTGAACTGTGCATTTATGAAGAAGGGCCAAATGTGGTCTCAACATTTAAAAGAAAAATTCACACTAAATGTAAAATAACTGTGCTTTTCTGTCTGCTAAGGGTAATATAAACATCCAGAATAAAAGTAGCGCTCCTAAGATTTACTCACAATACTACTGATGTAGGTGGTAAGAACTCCTGGTCCTGTTTAACTGAAACACACATGCACAACAGCAAGTATGCACGTGGCTGTTTCTTAACATCTCCGTTTTTGAAATAAATTATCTTTACGTGTCTTCTGTCAATCAATCAATTCAGCATGTCAGTGTCTTTTAAACATCATCTTAAATGTGAGTCTTTGCCAGTGTAATTAATTGATCGCCCCTCTTTGCAGTACTGATATTAATACTCGGTGAGGAGGATTGTGGCCAAGCGTCTATGATTACCTGCAAGAGGCAATCCCTGCATGAGCCTGTTTCATATATTTTTAGAAGTTGAATAATTAATGGCTAATTAGAGTAATGCATGTAATTTACAGCAGATTCAAGGGGGTCTTATGGAAAGCATGGAATGGAATGAATTTGTTGATATGGAACCTGATTGGCCAGAATTTGGTGATATATAAGCTGATTGGCCAGAATTTGGTGATATGTAAGCTGATTGGCCAGGGCTCAGCTCTCTCTGTTTGGGGAGCCAGGATCTTTACATTACATTATATTATAGGCATTTAGCAGACGCTCTTATCCAGAGCGACTTACACAGTATTTTGCATTTATACATACTATCCATTTATGCAGCTGGATATATACTGAAGCAATGCAGGTGAAGTACCTTGCTCAAGGGTACAACGGCAGTGTCGTACCTGGGAATCGAACCTGCAACCTTTCGGTTACAAGCCCAGTTCCTTAACCACTGTGCTACACTGCCGCCCACTAGGAGGATCTCTCACTCTCTCTTTCTATTCCACTTCTCTATTTCTCTGTTTCCTTCTCTCTCCTATAGGGTATGCAGAGCAGTGGATACACACGCACACATACACATACACACACACACACACACACACACACACACACACACACACACACACACACACACACACACACACACCTGGGGAAAATCCTTATCTCATCTCTCTTTCTGTTCTACTTCTCCATTTCTGCTTCCTTCTCTCTCTCTCTCTCTCTCTCTCTCTCTCTCTCTCTCTCTCTCTCTCTCTCCTCTCTCTCTCTCTCTCCTCTCTCTCTCTCTCTCTCTCCTGTATAGAACACAGAGCTGCGGATACACACATACACACACGCACATGCGCACACAAGCATACACACACTTTCAGTGGCGGCTCCTGAGCTGAAAATTGGGGTAGCGGAAAACTTCCCTTTAAACTGATTATTGGTCTTAATAAATTTTTCAATCCGTTTCCTTGATTAACAATAGGCTACATCAGCGTTTAATTCACCAATTACTCAATGCCATCAAATGTAGCCGGTTCTCCTCAATTAGGCTATTAGGCAAGTAATAAAATTATTTTAACTTGCGTCGCAAAATTGTGCACATTTTAATCAACATTATAATTGTGGATACATGTGCTCTTCGTTCTCCGCACTCTTAATTCCGAAAATATTAATGGAAATTAAACGATCTTAAAGCTCAGCTTTTGTTAGATTTTTTTATTTATTTAGCACAACCTGCAATAAAAAAATAATCTAACAAAAGCTGAGCTTTAAGATTGTTTAATTTCCATTAATATTTTTGGAATTAAGAGTGCGGAGAACGAAGAGCACATGTGAAAGTGGGTGAAAGTACATGAGTGTGTGAAAGTTCACAAAGGGAAAAAATGAGACAGGCCAGGCACGTGGTTTGAACTCCCGCTAATTTTAGTGAACGATTTTCAGCACTGTGCATGTATCTTATCTTCCCCACAGAAAGATGTGCGAGATATCTTCACCCCAATTTACTTTGAGGCGACGTACGAGCTGGGAGACCATAATGTGATTCGGACCGGGTCCAAGAACTTCCCTGCCCTGAAACCAATACTGCAACAGCAAGAGGGTCAGACCAACACGGTGCTCAACAAGGTGCCTTTTATCGCTTCCACACACCTTCTCTCTGAGACTCTATACAGCATTTTGAAGACTTTACTTGAAAAGCTTTGTTTTTAAATCATGTACACCCCTAACGTTCAAGTCAGCTGGCAGTCATACAGTGGCCCCTTCATCGCCCAGCCACCCCTACCCCCCCCCCCCCCCGCCAGCGATTTGCAAATTGGCAGTACAGCGGCCCGATAGGGGCTGGCATGCTGGAGAGCCTTCAAACTCACATTTTCATTATTTTGTGTTTTTGATAATCGTAATCCGTTCATCCACAGACAGAGTTTGCTCGACACTGTGCCTGGACTAACTGTTCATCCAACCTGCAGTTGTCTGCGAGACTGGTTTTAACCCCAGTAAGTGCACCATATTTTCCATTTCTGCTGTGTTACGCTGAATATGTCAGTATTTGTTGTTGGGGTGTTGATCGTGGGTTCAGTGGGTACATGGTGCAGTCCATTTCCTGTTATTGTAACAGGGATAAAACCTAATTTTTAAATGTATGGGTAGAAGTTGTAGGGTGTTAGGTTTTGCACCTCTCGGCAGTGGCTTTGTTTCTAGCAACTTGTTGTCTGTGTTTTTAATGAGAAGTACAAAACGTGACAACCACAGAGGCACAGTACTTAATCCTGTTGCACAGACTCCAGCTGAATGATTGTTCATGAAGGTTGTCTATAAAGAGCATAGTACTGAGATACAGAATTCCACAGCTTTGAAGTTCAGTTGAAGTTCAGCTTAAATGAGTGAACGGGGATGTACTGACAGCAAAAGGAGGAAATGAAAGGGCAGAATGGATCATTTAACAGACTGGCAGTTGGGTGCAACCGTTCTCAGAAAGCGTGAACTTTGTTTGAAATTCATGAGGGCTTGTTCTGAGCTGTCAATATTTACGTTAAGAAAAGTGCCTGTTGTTCCTTTTGTGGTATCTATCCATCAGCACTGGGAATGTTCAGTGATTATTTGGCAGAATTGTGTCAAAGGCAAATGAGTTAATGCACTGAATCCTCTGTCCTTTGTTGATAGAAATGTGATGAGATTTTAAATCTCAGTGACATACAGCAATGCTTTCCTGTTTCAATCTTTTATTCTGATGGAATAATTACTGACCTGCCCATCACAGGGGCAAGATCTAGGCCTACATATCAAATGACCAATGGCCTCTGGTTCATGTGTGTGTGTGTGTGTGTGTATTCATATGACTGTGTCTGTGCGTGTGTGTGTGTGTGTCTGTGTGTGTGTGTGTGTGTGTGTGTGTGTGTGTGTGCAAGACCAGTAGAGGAGTCATGTAACACTCCCAAGATGCACACCTGGTTCTCTGAGCTTAGAAACAACAGGCTAGTAAGCAGCTCATTGCCATGGAAACACCACCCGCTTTCATGAACACACATGGGCCTACTTTCCTGAACCGCAATCTGAAAATCAACAGCAAAGCGACAAGCGGTAATCTCCTCAAGCTGGAGCTGACAACTCAGCAAGGTTTTAGTTTCTCTAAATAATCCAGTGTGATACACTCTTTTTCACCTTTCGACAGTTTGCGGGGACTCTCGTTTCCCTGGTGAAGACGTGGTGCCTGCATTCTGCATTCTACAGATACAGGGCAGTGATTGGCTGGTGCCTCCAAAGGAGTTTCAGAAGTCACACATTTGCGTGTGTAGAAGTGATTTTCTGCTGGGAGAGTGGCACACAGCGATAGCATCAGATAACAGGCGGTGCGGAAGGATAACATTATTATAAACCCTCTCATGCAGGACCCACAAAAACATGTCGTACTTCGCGCTGGGGAACGGGAAGACCATCATGCTGAACGTGACGCTGGTCAACGCGGGAGACGACGCCTTTCTCCCAGTCATACTCCTGAGGTTCCCCAGCAACCTGTACTTTATTAAAGTGCTGGACACAGTAAGACCCTCACTGCATCTCCTTATGAAATATGTGTGTGTGTGTGTGTGTGTGTGTGTGTGTGCGTGTGCACGCGTGCTTGTGCACATGTGTGTGTGTGTGTGTGTAAGAGTGTGCGCTTGTGTGTTTGTGTACATACACATACAGTTTATACTTTTGTTGTGTTTGTGATGTGTTGTACTGTGCTTTGACATCAATCGTTATTCCAGTGAAACTCCATTGGGATTGAAAAGCACAGGATTAGTAGGATCAGCAGTATTTTGGTAAGAGTTGTGACCTTGTAGCCTGGCTGCTGGCTGGGAGGGTCTGTAAGATGAAAGGTAGTGCACACACATACAAAATAATTTCACAGGTGTCAGGGTGTGAGGTAATAGAGATATGAAAACATACTGTATTCAGTCATCTAAACAGGATTAACAGTTTCTACCTATGAATGTCGTGTGCTAGCCATACCTGAAGAAGGCCGCTGCAGGTGCTGGTGTCTGTAGTTCAGAGAAGGGGGTGAGTCTGAAGGCCACTGGTATCTGTAGTTCAGAGAAGGGTTTGAGCCTGAAGGCCACTGGTATCTGTAGTTCAGAGATGAAGTGAGCCTGAAGGCCACTGGTATCTGTAGTTCAGAGAAGGGGGTGAGCCTGAAGGCCGCTGGTATCTGTAGTTCAGAGATGGGGTGAGCCTGAAGGCCGCTGGTATCTGTAGTTCAGAGAAGGGGGTGAGCCTGAAGGCCGCTGGTATCTGCAGTTCAGAGATTGGGTGAGCCTGAAGGCCGCTGGTATCTGCAGTTCAGAGATTGGGTGAGCCTGAAGGCCGCTGGTATCTGTAGTTCAGGGAAGGGGGTGAGCCTGAAGGCCACTTATATCTGTAGTTCAGAGAAGGGGGTGAGCCCGAAGGCCACTGCAGGTTGAGATGCTGTTGCAGGGTGCTGGTATCTGTAGTTCAGAGAAGGTGAAGCCTGAGTACTGTTCTCTCCTGTGCTTTCATTGAGGAACGTCATGTGACCTGTAAGCCAGCTGAAGAGGAGAACGTTCCGGTGGGAATGGACTGCAGCGTGGGGAGTCTGTCCTTGAGCAGCCTGGAAAAAGTATGAACAGCCTTTCATTTACAATTTACTGCTCAATAATAATCGCTTTCATACCTGCTTCATAAATCTGCATGCTATAAACTGCGCAATTTTTTCCAAAAATGTTCATAACCTAGCCAGATGCAACAACATTGTGGCCACCTTGTGTCACCTCACAAAATAACACAAAGACCAGAAATGGGAGTGACATAACTATATCACCTCAATGCCAAATTGTCACTGTCAGACATGGTATCATTACAAAATAAATCTCTCTCTCTCTCTCTCTCTCTCTCTCTCTCTCTCTCTCTCTCTCTCTCTCTCTCTCTCTCTCTCTCTCTCTCTCTCTCCCTCTCCCCCTCTCCCTCCCTCTCCCTCTCCCTCTCTCTCTCAGCTCAAAATCAGCTTCCTATTGGATGTGAACCACAGCAGTAATGCAGGGGACCTGAACATTACAGTCAGAGCTCACTGGTAAGTACCTTCCCGTCCTCCTCAGTGTCAGGAAACATGGGTGGGTTAATGGACACCTGGGAGATAAACGGCAGGTAAGGGAACAGGTAATCACACAGTTCAGTGTGTCAAATCATTGGATGGAGGGTCAGCAGCTGCCTCTTTGAAGAGCATTGGGTCTCACGGGTATAACGGTCTTCCAGGTATAGCAGCACAGTACCTGGGTCTTACATGTAGAGCTGATTATTAGTGTTATAGCAGAACAAATGTTTTTTTTTCAAGTCTGTATCAAATTATTTTTATGAACAATAATTTAAAAAGTGTGTTAATTAGGTGGCTTTGCTGACTAATTATATGCAATAATTTGTAATGGTCCGATGTGCTGTGTTTGGCATTTCTTACCCATTTTTCAGAAATAAATCAAATTTTATCTTTCTCAGTGACAACTATGAAATGAAGGACTTTCTCCATGACAACTTTGCCCAGCTGACGTTACCATTGCGACATGGGATAGGCCTAAATGTTCATGGGTGAGCAATTAGTCCTACAGTAATTATTTGAATATTTTTTGGACAGCATGCTGCAAACAACGTGACTCTTGGCATGAAATCTTGGTGTATGAAACTGAATAGCAGCAACAAATAGCTGTTGTCCATATGAGGTCAGGCAGGAGAATTGTAAGATGGCTGCAAGTTAGATCTCTGGAGAATTTGGCTTTGTTCTCTGCTCCATTGCACAATATCTCAACTGCAGCTCTGCTACCAATAAAAACATGCATCACATGCTCCCATTTCACTACGCAGTAAAATATAAAGTGTTAGTTAAACTCTACGCTGGTTCCAAAGTAATCTAAACATCTGTGGAGGAGGGTGGGGGGGGCAGTGACATCTGTTAGGGGAGGGGGGAGGGGGTACCCCAAATCTATACGGTCTCTATGCTTCACTCTTCTGCTTCACCTGCAGCTTCGTCTCTCCAACGGCGTTCGTTTTTGGAGAGCTGGACAACACTGACACCCAAAGATGCTACACTGAAAGATTCAATTACACCTTCAAGGTAAGTAAGACCAAAGCAGAGAACGCAGATGGTATTTGCATCAGTAAAATGGTGCAACGTGTCTGTCTACCTTTTCGTCTTCCAGTTTGTTGTACTTGGAAGTATATGTATATTATTTTATTATGTTACCTGCTTCTGTATTATTATCTTATTTCTGCGTTCTGATTGTTTTATTTGTTCTAACTCGCAAATCACTTTGGGCTGCAATGTATTGCATGAAAGGTGCTAAACAAATATATTATAATAAAGGTATTATTATTATTATTATCAGCATATTTTAAGTCAGATGCATGATGTAATGACATGCATGATGCACTTGCCTGGTTTATTTTAGAACACCAAACCAATACAACTAGCTGAAAGGGTGAGGAGCCATTTCTTGTGTTTCCAAAAGTACTGTGAGCAGTGGAGTGAATGATTAATGCACACTTTACTTTCAGGTTCTAAATGCTGGTCCAAGCAGAGCTCTGGATGCAAAAGTGGAAATCGATATTCCCAAGGCGTTGGTGCCACATCCATACCGGTTACTCAACATTGTGGACATACAGGTATGGACATAAATGTTCTGTAAAACTGTGTATCAGAAACCGGTCCCGGTCCCGCTTACAGTGATTTTCCCCTTCTGTTCTCGGGTCCAGTCCTCTCTCGGGTGGTGCCATGTTCCCGACTCCTCAAGAGAGACCAGCGAAGACTGCCGTGTGCCAAAACCACGTTTCATCGAAGATCTGGTCTTCTTCTTCTCCAAGACCCTGACGCGGCGTATGGTAAATGCTCCTGTCGCACAGTGAGATGTCACATTAGATCTGATGACTGTGATTATCCAGGAGCACTGGTGTACACACCTGTTTACAAAACCAAGGTTAATTGCTTGGATACATCCCCCTGATCCAGGACTCATATGTATACTCTCAGAAAAAATGGTCATTTGGCTTGTCTTCATAGGGGAACCCTTTTTAGTTCTTTATGGAACCCTCTATGGTAGAAAAGTGTGAAAGCTCCCAGATTGAACCTGACAAAGAACCCTTGAACTAGATAGGGTTCCTCGATGGAGACATAGAGGATCCTTTTGGAACCCTTTCTTCTGAGAATGTATGAAAGAAAATTTAATGTTCTAATGCATAGTTAAAAGATGTGATTTGACTTATGAATCCGTGTTTTTGTGTCTTGCAGTACTGTATGAAGAAGGATCCAGAGTGTCAGAATGTGGTTTGTAAGCTGGGAGACCTGGACATCGGGAAAGAGGCCACCATTCAAATGGAGGTGGAGCTGAACCCCGCTGTCCTCCAGATCTCCCCGGTGAGTGTCCCCAGTTTGCCTTTGTGGCAGAAAGTTAACTCCCTGATGGGAGGGGTCGCAATCTTAACGCACCTGCCTAAACTCTGTGTACACCACTCACCACTCCGAAATAAAAAGACTGTACTAAAAGGGAACCATTGGGCTCCAGTGGTATTGCAGAATACCTCTCATATGATACAAGGTTCAAACTTACTTTTACTTTTTTGTTATTCATGTTTAAAAAACTGTGGTTTGGATTTGCTGGGTGGCTCATCCTGTTAAGGATGTTCTAGTGCATGGATGGGTCCCACAGTCTGGTATCTGTTAAGGTACTGTTCTAGTGCATGGATGGGTCCCACAGTCTAGTATCTGTTAAGGTATTGTTCTAGGGCATGTAAATCCTGAAATCAACCATGAAAACCACACCCCCGCATACGAGAACAGTGAAGGGAGACATAAAGCCAGAGAGAACCAGCAATCCCAAAGTGCATTACTCTGTGGTGTTTGTAAACAAAGGACCCAGCTTCATGAAACACAATTTCATCATTCATTCTGAGTTATGTTTTCTGTTTCGGCTCCCTGTAAATATGCCTCGTTATGTTTGTTCTTTTGTCCAGGGAAGGCAAGGGATTATGGTGATCGAGAGCAGCGCCATAGCAACGCCCAGGGAAGATCCCTATAACTTGTTCATCCAGGAGAACCCCTTCACACAGGCAAGCTTCAGTCCCACAGTCTGGGCCATGACAGGGTGCACAGCCAAAATGCTGGTGTACATTTAACACCCTATGGTGTTTATATGAGGACTCATATAAACACCCTACAGTGTTAAATGTACACCAGCAGTGTTAAATGTACACCAAAATATTTGCTGTGTGTACTGTCCTCAGACAGCCTGGCGCACGCTTTTCTCAAAGATAACAATGTATGTGTCCATAGTTTATCTTCCATCTCATCTAAAGCATCTTCCATAGTCTTGTGTCTCTTTGTCACATTACATTCCATTATATGACATCACATCACATTACATTACCTTAATTCAACAGATGCTCTAATTCAGAGTGGCTGATTGATGTGAGCTTTAGGGGCAAACCAGGCTAACCGCACTGGCTAATCCAGGTTAACTGCACTGGCAAATCCAGGCTAACTGCACTGGCTAAACCAGGCTAACCGCACTGGCTAAACCAGGCTAACCGCACTGGCTAAACCAGGCTAACCATACTGGCTAAACCAGGCTAACTGCATTGGCTAAACCAGGCTAACCACACTGGCTAAACTAGGCTAACTGCACTGGCTAAACCATGCTAACCGCACTGGCTAAACCTGGCTAACCACACTGGCTAAACCAGGCTAACTGCACGGGCAGCCCAGAAGCTCTTCCCTGTGAGCCGGAAGGACTTTGATTTGAACATTTTCCATCCTGCAGGTTGATTTGGAAGCTCATTTTAACCAGAAGCCCACAAAAGGAGTAGAGGTGTTTGTGACTGCAGTGAGCTTAGCTATCGGGGTGCTCATCCTAGCCCTGGTCATATACTGCCTCTGGATGGTGAGTTTCCTCTTTCTCCTAAAATATTCATCATTGCTTTTCATCCGAGTGCCACGCTGAAATGTTTGAATACACCTACTCACCTACTCTAAGTGAATTAGCCCTTTAGCAGCAAACCCATAGCCCCATTTGGAATAAGGGTAGGCCTACTAAGAATAGACTAAGAGTATGTTTTAGTCAATACAAAACCCATTTGTTAGTGTGACAGCAGTCGGGGTGCTCACACCCTTGAACTAGACAGCACAGCACAGGGTGCTCACTGTTCATAGCAAACGCACTGTACATTCCTGCAAAGATCAATGCTGTATTCCACTGTACTGAAGGGATGTTAACGTTTATGTACACAAGACAATTTGCCACAAAAACATCCACTTTTTGAACATTAAAACATGCTATTCAAGAAAAAACAACAATGAACGAACTCACCAATGCAACACATAAGTGAATCATATGCATATTTAAGTGGCATTACAATAAAGATGAGATTAATCTATGCATTTAGTAATGGTCCTGATGAAGATATATATGTAATGGATGGCCTGTGTGTGTGTTTGTTGTAGTGTGTTTCGCGTGTTTTCTGTGGACAGTTTGATTGAGCCAATTTTCTCCCCCCTCCGCAGGTTGGCTTCTTTAAGAGGGGGTACAAGAGGAATGAGGAAGAGGTTCAGCGAGACAGCTGGGACTACGTGCCGAAGAATGAAAGCATTTCCTAATGAAACCCCCCTCTATTGGAGAGAGCGACTAGATTCACACTGAAACCCTAAATTCAAGGGACAACATGCAAGCCTGCTGCACCTTAACATGCAGCCCACAGGCAGTACATTTGAGACTGCAAGATATTTATAAGAGCATCGGACAGTGTAATATATCTACAACCACAACGCAAGGACAGGAACTTAAGACAGTAGGATATTTATGAGAGCATTGGACAGTGTAATATATCTACGACCACAACGCAATGACTGAGAGAGTGAATGTCGCTCTGTTGAATTGAACTGGTTTTCTGTCAGCAGAACTAAGTGCACTTTATCTCTTGAATCGGATGTTGTTTGGATGTTCTTTGGAGTGACTTGATGTTTCACATCGCAAGGTGAATTTTATTCATAGAAATACATCAAGAAGCAGTGAATTGCATTCTGTATCTTGGGAATGTTTCATATATAGATGTGATAGCACATATTTAATTGTGTCTGCTGTAAAATAATGCACTGCTGATTCCCTGATCACAAATCTGAATTCACTTGTATATACTTGTCTATAAATACATTTGTGAATATATTTATGTACAGCATATACATGTATTTATAGGCATGTATATAGAAGTGCATTTTATGAACAGGCCTTCACCTTTTACGTCAGTTTCTGACATGTTGTTTTAATGCCTTTCGTGTTGAAAGTGGGTTTTTTTGTGCCTTGTGAAAACCATAGTTTGCACTGAAAACCACACTCAATAAAACTTTGGTTTCCTGTTAGAGTGAAATCATTGTTTCCTGTTGTTCTGTGAGGGATTTTTTTTATTCATGCTTTCATGCTCGCACCTATGAGACTGTGTCAGTGCAGTCCACGTGTATGTTCAGTCCTTTGCTGGTGCGGCCGCGGGTTTACTGCAAATTTTCAGGCTCTGTACACAGGGACGTGCTCAGAAAGGCAGCAGAGAGGTTGTGCCAATGATGTGAGAGGCGGAGAGGGAACGGTTTCTAAGCGAGGACGTGCAGCACCTCAGAGTTACAGGATGTGGCCCAGTTCACACACCAGTCGCCCCCGTCTTGGCACAAACCTGTCGCAGCTTGCAGCGAACGTCACCCTGAAGACAACAGCAGAACAATCAAGACAAAAATCTGCATTTACACTAATTATTCAGGCCGGTGAACTTTCTTTTGAAATATGTTTTTTAAATACGATGCAGGGAACCTCTTTCGTAAGTCACACCATGCACTGGATGTATGAGCCATTTCGATCTCCAGAGATGACTCCCAAACCTGCAGATAGCCCCACCTACAGGGCGGGTCCAAGGCTGAATGATTTATCTGTGATGCAGAATCAGCAGTATTTCAAGCAGAGGTGCTTTTCTGATTCCCTGCTAGTGATAATATGCTGCAAATTTGGGGTTCTGACACCTGATGAAGATGGTCAAGATATTTTTTTTAATTTTTTTAAATAAAAAAGCATATTCTACATTATGTTCATTAAATTGTTTTATTTTTTATAAGTGTGTTTGTAACGTGAAAGCTATTATTTCTGAAAAATAAACTTGTGAAAAAACTTTTATTGCAGACGCATCTCTGTAAAAAGTGTCTTCTACAGAAATGCATCTAAATATAGTTTATATGTTCCGAGAAGCTTAATCTTAAAAAATATTATCAAATCATTTTGGAAAGTGTCATCTTTCTACATCCTCACATTAAACCACAGTGCTATTAATTGACGTATTAAAAGTGTGTAGTGTTTTGTTTACACAGAGACAATGTTGGTAAGGTGTTTAAATGTATAGCCTCTGTACTGGCTACCGGGGATAAGCCTTGTGAAAATGCCTTTGATTGTAGCCAGAGTACTTTTAAAGGATGTCATGAGGATAAACTGAACATACAACCATTTCCATTAAAACATCTCTAAAGCCTAGTCAGGACCAATAATGCACCTGGATTATGACACATAGCAGTGTCTTACATAGCTTATTAAATTATATATAGCCTGCTGTATGTGTGTTGGTGCACTTTTTTAATACAGCTAGATATTCACTGGAGTAATTGAGCTGAAGTATCATGTTCAATAGTACAATGCCATTGTCCTTAACTGTGAGTTAGCAGCCCAGTTCCCTGAGGATCACACTCCACTGCCACCTGTCACCTGTAATGCGGTTTCACTGTGAGACACGCAGCCATCCTGTGATTGGCTGTCTGACAGGGGGTTCTTAGGGAGATGAACTAGTGCTCCAGGACTTCAGCCATGTCCCACCCATCTGCACTAACGTCCTGAGAGCCGCAGGTTAGGCCCTGGACTTCAGCCATGTTCCACCCATCTGCACTGACGTCCTGAGAGAGCCACAGGTTAGGCCCTGATGGCTGTCAGCGGACCGCTTGTGGCAGCACCAACACCATTGTTTAGCATTATTTTAAAAGTTGATGCTTATTCAGAAATGCTGATGAGCTCTACTGTCCTCCACTCCCTGCTGGCAGCACCTATGGAGGCCAGAAGTGAGCAACGGCAGGTTTGCTCGCTGGATCAACATTCATTACATTACATTACAGGCATTTAGCAAACGCTCTTATCCAGAGCGACTTACACAACTTTTTTTTTAGCATTTTTTACATATTATCCATTTATACAGCTGGATATATACTGAAGCGATTCAGGTTAAGTACCTTGCTCAAGGGCACAACAGCAGTGTCCCACCTGGGAATCGAACCTGCAACCTTTCGGTTACAAGGCCAGTTCCTTAACCATTATACTACACTGCCGCCATTCTCTTTGGAGTTCTTGCAGAAGCAGAACTGCTGATGTTAAACGGGTCTCCACTTAGTGTCCTGGTTGAAGGCTTGCCTCAGAGCTCAGCAAACCTCAGGAAATGTGGATGTTTTGTGAACTTATATCCCTAAATAATTACAGACAATTTTGCCATATAAGATACTTTAATGATGAGGCCATTTATTATTTTGTTATATTCCCCTCCTTGGCATTGATGTGTTACTTTTTGAACCACAAGGGGGTGCTGATCAACAGCAAGCAGGTATCCCCGAACAAGAAGCTTCCCCTGTCCCAGCCATGACCTGGAGTGAACGTCCACCACAGGAACACTACTGACCCTTAACTCCCAGCCAACCTGACGAATGTGTTCTAATCATCTGAAACACAGACAACCTCCTGTCTGTCTGCTCTTTAGACTAACAGTAAGATAAGGATTACTTGTTGTGCCTATTAAAGGAGGTGAACTATTCAAAATGGTCTCAAATGTCAAATAATAACAAATGTTCTTGTTGAGTTGTTTATCAAATAATTTTTAACTTAGATTAAACTGAAGAGTTCCTGTTTGGGTCCGTTGCCATTCTTCTTCCTGTGTGACTTTTTTTACTGCCATGATACCATCTTTCAGAGCTGCATTACAGTTTTTTTCGATTGCTTAAGCACGATTTTGAAAACAGGGCCCGGTTTTTCAAAACATTTCACACAATTAGCACAACCACACACCCAATTAGCAGAACACCTCAGATCCTTTGCAAAATGAATAACTCTTGTAAAAACTATACACTAATTTATAAAAAACATATTTTGTTACCATATGAAACACACACGTTTCATATGACTTAATTCTGTTTGAACCAGTTACACACTGCTGTTGCTAACCTATAACACTTTTAGCAATTCTACTTCTCAGTGATTAGAGTACTGTAAGTGAAGTACACAGAGAAAGTGCAAATATACAATAAATTCACCAAACACTACACAAGACCAATGCTGCAGACTGATGAAAATATAATTTATTTCTCTCCATATACCCAAATCAGTCAACATGTCAACATGGAGAATCACAACAAAACATGTCCCAGTTTTCATGCTACTACAGTAGTGTGCATAACACTGTAAGCTCAGCAAATATCAGACAAACATAAAATACTGTATCCAGTACAGGTTACAATTACAGTAAAAAAAAATAATAATAAAATAATCTGAAAAAAACTGAAAATACAGTACAGAAAATACTAGACATTATCTCTTCGCCTAGCTGGATGTGGCCAGAGAATTTCATCAACATCACAGGTGACATCCTCATTGGCAAGACAACGTGGGAAGAACCGTCTTGAATGTCGAATCCATCCTTGCACAGCTGCGGCGTCGATTTGGTCACAGGCCTCCTCCATGGCCTGAATGAGGGGTACCTGAGCCTGGGGCCGGAGATCGTAAACCCTTCACCGCCATGCCGAGAAAAACTCTTCGATTGGGTTTAGAAACAGAGAGTATGGCGGAAGGTATAGTACTGTAGACTGTGGATGGTGTTGAAACCAGTTCTGGACCAGAGCAGAGCGGTGGAATGACACATTGTCCCAGACGACAATGTATTGCATCTGGTGCATTTGGTTTACTGCTGTGATGATGTTGTGCAATCAGTCCAAAAATGTGAGAATGTGAGGTGTGTTGTAAGGGCCCATATTGGCATGACGGAGGAGGACCCCATTCTGTGTAATGGCAGTGCAAAGGGTGATGTTACCCCCACGTTGCCCTGGGACATTGATTATAGCCCTGTGGCCAATGATATTTCTGCCTCTCCTTCTTGCTTTTGTGAGGTTGAACCCTGCTTCATCTATGTATATGAATTCATGCGGGATTTCCTGAGCATCCATCTGTAAAACACTCTGAAATACAGTGAAAGACAAGATTGTGTAGTTCAGCATAGGTCTAGTATACAGTAAATTTACATGTAAAAAGGTTACGTGTGCAGTATGCAACATCACAGTGCTAAAGTGAACAATACATACCTCCACATGCCGCAGCTGTTTGACCCTCTCTGAATTCCGCTCAAAAGGCACTCGATAAAGTTGTTTCATTTGAACCTGATGTCTTTTCAGGATGCGTGCCAGTGTTGACTGAGAGACCTGATGGACATTATTGAAAATGGCATGGTCACCGATAATGTTGGCTTGAATTTCTCTGAGCCTGATAGCATTATTGGCCAAAACCATGTTTATGATCTCTCTCTCTTGTTCCTGCGTGAATATGAGCCCCCTTCCTCCTTGTCGTTCTCGACCCTCAATCCTATGTAGAAAAAAATACATGTAACCTATTGTAAAATGTCACAGGAAGGGGTATCAAAAGTTCTGATATGGTGCATACAATAAGCAGCTGATTACTGTAACTGTAGACAGATTTATTTTTACCTGTTTTCTTGTCGAAATGTCCTAATGACAGATGCCACTGTATATCTGCTAAGATTTGGCTGAACTCTTAGTCCAGCGTCCCTCAGCGTCAATCCGTGGTTCACGACATGGTCAACTAGTGTTGCGCGAATTTCATTTGATAAATTTGGTCCTCTTCTTCTTTGAGCACGTTCTCCTCCTGCTTCAGGTCTTCTTCTTCCTCTACCTCCACCTCGGCCTCTACCTCTGGCACGGCCTCCGTCTCTTCCTCTTCCTCCAATCCATGGAGGAGGACAAGGAGGTATTGTCCTCCTCCATGGATTCCCCCTCTCACCCTCACTCTTCTTCTTCTGACTCCTTCCATTTTGGTTGAAGACAGGTGAACTCACCTGCTGCATTTTTATAGTGCTTAAACCTGATTGGTGTGTCTACAATTAAGCAATCATGTGTTTGCGCACCTGATGGCTGTGTTTAACCAATTGGCTCATAGGTGTGGTAATTTGACAGTCAGTGCTTTGGAATTGCAAGGAAGTCATGATATACTTCTGTGTCTAATGTATACAAGTGTGTTTAGTGTTTTGCAAATCACTGTGTGTATTGTTTTGCAAAAAGTGTGAGGCTGACATTGTGCTTATAGTGGTGCAAATCTGGGCCGATGTTTTGCTCCTTGAGTGTAAGGTTTTGATAATTGTGTAATACTTTTGATTTTAGTGTTTATGCAATCGAAAAAAACTGTAAGAGTGTGTGTGTGATGTGAGTGTGGCATGTGGTGTGTGTTGTGTGTTCTGTGGCGTGTGGTGTGTGTGTGTGTGTGTGTGTGTGTGTGTGTGTGTGTGTGTGTGTGTGTGTGTGTGTGTGTGTGTGTGTGTGTGTGTGTGTGTGTGTGTGTGTGTAATAATTTGAAGTAGGTTAACAGATAGACCTAAATTGCAGACTTGGGGAAATGGGGTCAGGTTGCAAATGGGCTAATCTGCATTAGTCTGAAGAGTGTTTTAGAGGAGTCTGAAAATTGGTGACAAACATGTCCTGACCGTGTGTTAATTCTTCCTAAGTAAGTAGGGCTGCTAACCCCATTAGTGTCAGTCACTATGCTGTGGCCTGGATCAGTACGGCAGGACAGAAGCCGGATGGTTTAAGGTGTGTCTTTTTATGTGCTGTGTGACCTCTGACCTGGACGTTTTTACCACAGGAACAGACAGAGACTCTCTACTGCAGCACATAAACTCTATAGACCTTACAAGGACAATTAAACACAAGCTCATCTTTCTTCAGCAAAAGCTGAAAGGAATAGAGGATATGCCCTGTAGCCCCTTGCTGTTGACTTAGGGGTCTTAATGCTGGCATAGGAGTGGGTCAGAGTGGACTGGGTCAGTTACAGGTCTCAGGTCCTCACTAAGTCACAGAAGTGTGACACACATACACACATAATAAAGACATAAACACTCAACAAACACAGGACCCAAGTACACCTGCGGATGGGAATAATAAAAAGTGTCAATAGTAATAATTTATTCATTAATTTTATGCATGAATGGAGAGAGTGAACCTGCTATCCTCATTTTAGTGGCCATAAAATACA
Organism: Synaphobranchus kaupii; assembly: GCA_029718625.1. NCBI lineage: Eukaryota > Metazoa > Chordata > Actinopteri > Anguilliformes > Synaphobranchidae > Synaphobranchus > Synaphobranchus kaupii. The sequence continues at coordinate 16,465,894 of CM056384.1, read as the reverse complement.
AGTATCAAAATCTGCATATTCACCTGATCTACCCAATGACCTGGAAGCACACTGACCTGTTAACTAACTAACTAACGTTATCTCCAACCACTTCAACCAGACATCAGCTGATCAGACCTGAAATTTGGACTGAAATACCCCTGCCTGAACAGGAGCTACTATTAGCTATTGGTAATGGGTTAATGATGGATAAATGGTTAGCTGTTTTGATGGTGGTGCGTTTACATATTGTAGCATTACATTACATCGGTTGCCTTATTCTGTCATATAGTTTTATCCATGTGGATGGATATGTTGTTAAAGATGATAATTTGTGGATTTGCATGAGTACTTTAAATAGGCATGCGTTGCTGATGTAGACAGGTCTATAAATGTAGGATATTTCCATTTGCATTAATTGCATGGCCCCATATATTTGAACGCAATTGGTTTCATTCCAGTGGGCAATTAAGCATGGAAGGTTTGATTACTACGTTATTGAAATAACAAGCTTTCTGCTGGGAGTTGAGATTGAATGGAACAAGCTTTCTGCTGGGAGTTGAGATTGAATGGAACAAGGTTGAGAGTAAACCTTAATCACCTGCTATCTACTTCCTGTTTCTCTCTCTGATTGTGTTTCAGAGACAGGAGAAATAATTCTCATTTTGTTGCCGAAAAACAAAATCCACAATAAGAGAGAGCTGCAGAGGAGAAGATTGAAAGGCTGATTGTAGATAAAGCCTTTTCCTGCTGATCTGTGCATACTAAACAGGCTTCTCTTTATGCAAACATAACTGATAGGTGAGCTAAAAGCTGACTTCCCATTTTGGGCCAATACATACTCTCAGAGACATAGCAAAGAGTGTGTTTGTGTGGCTCTGTGTGTGTGTGTTTGTGTGTTTATGTATCGCTTTGTTTGTGCGTTTTTGTCTGTGTGTGTGTGTCGGTGTGTTTGTGTGTCTCTGTATGTGTGTTTTTGTGTCTGTGGGTCATTCTACGAAGGGTGCCGTTTTTTATTTAAGCAAAGCACTACGATACCTTATTCAACGAATTAACTAAACAAGACCCTGATGAGTAGAATCGGGTGTCTTAGTGCTGGGCTAAAACATGTTTATACCGCATTCCCCTAAGTTTGGTTTTGGTTGCAACTTGCATGTTAAAACCAAGGGGACAAAACCTGGGCTCTGTCCGAATCAGAGCCCTACACCCGTTTGAGTACGCATATTTGAGTCCACTTCGTCAAAAAGCTTGACTTTTTCTCACAAATTAAAACAATTTGTCACTTAAAATACCAGGATGAACCCCTTATTTCCGGGGTTTTGTTGAGGGAATTCAGGAGCACACTCATCTGCAGAACTGTGCACTCACCCGACAATTTCAGTAAGTAACTCGGAAGTAAAAACGTAAAAGACGTAGAGCGTATATGCATATCTATGGTACAAGAGTGGGTCATATTACGAAATACTCTTTTTTTTTGTTAATTCTATCTTCATTCATAGTCTACACTTTGTAACAATTGTCATATGTTAACTGACATTATTATTTATTGACTTAACTCAATAAAAATAATTTAAAAAAAAAAGATATTACAAACTACTTCCTCACTAGTTTGCGGGATTTCTTTCGCACACTGGTTGCTATGTGAGGGGACAGGGCACATAGTAGACAGGGGTCTGAGTGGACAGGGGACAGTGGACAGGGAACAGGGCTCTGATTCGGACACAGTCCTGGGCTGCATTCAAATACAATTTAACATGCTCCCTTCCCTTGCTGTCTTCCCTCGAGGGAGCTATCTTGTGACGCAATTTGCTACAGGCAACAAGCAAACTTAAAAGGTGCTCTGCAAGGGAGGATTGACGAGAAACAAACAAAAACGGAACCGAACCGCCCTCGCAACATTTCGGAAGTGCAACGCCATAGAGTTGAAATGTGACCGCCAACTTTTTTACATGTGGAGCATTGCATCGTGGGATTCCCTTCTTGCTAGAAGCTTGCATTTTATACCCTTGGTGGAAGGGAGAATAAACCAGGGAGCGAGGGAATATAATTACTCCCTCCCCTTTCTTAAATTGGATCCGAATCACACTTGGGGCCCTATCTTGGCGATCTTGGCGCTTAGTCTAAGCGCATGGCGCTAAGTCCATTTAGGGCGTGTCCAAGTCCACTTTTGCTATTTTAACGGCGTGTTTTTTTGGCGCTAAGCACGGCGCATGGTGCAACTGGGCTGAACCTAGTCGCTTCATTAATTATAGGTGTGTCTTGGGCGTAACATTCAATAAACCAATCAAAATGTCATATCCCATTCCCTTTAAAAGCCTGCTTTTCCACCTTGGCGGATTGCTTATGATGGCGAAACAGACATGCTCGTGCGTGTTTAGTGTGATCAAGGAATAGGCTAAATGGAGTATGATCAATATTATTCGGACTAACCATTAGCCTATGAGTTCCCGGTAATTCCAGACAGGGCTGTTATTTTACAAAATATGTGCGGTTAAATTTCGTTAAAAGGACCTGCAACAGCTGAGAATAAGCTATCAATGGCTTCAGTCTCACCTTAGAAAACGCCAAATTAGCCTGCTTGTTCAGCGAATTTCGTTTGATTATGCAATGAAAGTGTCAAACATCAAGTTCAAGCTTCGTCCAAAGTTCATTAGGCTACCTGCATAGTAGGCTAATATTGATTAATAACATACATACCGTTGTTTTGCCTTAATGATGACACTAAATAGCCATACAATAAAGCTGTCAGGTTCGCAACCCATAAGTTCACGCATATTTCCCCTTGTTTAATAATGTCCTGTTTATGGAAATGTGACCAACCTGTTTTACTCGTAGCGTAATCCTTTAAAACAATCCACTTTCCCATGAAGACCGTTAAACGTGCGACTTACAGCAGGGGAAACAGAACATGCAGCTCACGTGCAGAGAATGGCATTAAAATTAATTGTGAATTAATTGTGTAACTTGCTGCAAATTTGTTTTAGTTTCTAATTAGACGCTTAGTTCTCTTTAAAATCGTTTTGTTCAGTTAAGGAATAACGGGTGAAATCAGCTGGGTTTTAAACGGTGAGAGTATGGAAACCTGGTCACTGTAATTTAAAAAAATATGAAGGACGAAGAATAGCTAAGGTTACAATTTAGTTAACATGGTGACATCTCCGTTTTTTAACCATAGGCTATCGAAAAAAAACTTATGCATAGCGAATCCGCTGTAGCCTAGGCTATTTGAAAAACAATAAATGCAATATTCACTGGACAAGGTTTTGAACTTTTTTCAGTCACAAACCATTCTATTTACTTACAGGCTGTATTCACAGAACTGTATTGTAATGACATCTGAAGCGCATTTTCAGAACTTAAATGTCCGTCTATTGCCGTGCGCGAGTTTTCCATTGAATGACAATTCACGCATTAGGTGCAAAGACAATTCGCGCATTAGGCTTGATAGCTATAGGTGTTATCAGCTCCTTTTTAATGGATAGCCATTGTCCCGTACCATCGCACATCGCCTGGATGTTGATGGAGTGGGCTGAGAGCAATGTAATGTGGCATTGTTTCCCTTCGCTGATGGAAAGGTATGTGGACCTATGGAACCTTTTATTATTATGCATTTTTGATATAGCCTACACAATAATAATATTTCACATTATGATCTAGATATTTTAGTCATGCCTGTGCACGCCCCTGTGTGTAACAGACAGGAGGGTATGCGCGTTGTGCACACGCCTATGTAGACGCACTTATATGCGCCGTTAAAATAGCATGTAAACAACTGCGACATGACTTTAGACCAGGTTTGTGGTGGTTCTAGCGCAAGCGCTTTCTGCTGGCTCAAGATAGCAATACGCCAAAAAGAATCCTGGCCACTCCTCATCTTAAGACCAACACGCCCAGTTCACTAATGATGGCGCAAGAGTTACGCCGTCAACATGCTAGTTTGACGGCGTAAGCGTTAGGCGCTATTATGGACCTAGCGCCGGGTGTAAGATAGCAAAGACACTTGCGTTTGCGTTAGCGCCGCTTTGCGCCGGGTGTAAGATAGGGCCCTTGGTGTGGCTGCCATATTTCATCCTGGCATTTTGGGGATTCCCCCCTTGAAGCAAGGGAAGGGAATGACAGGAAGAAAGGATAAATTTCAGATCTGAACGCAGCCCAGGGCTGTGTCCGAATCAGAGCCCTGTTCCCTGTCCACTCAGACCCCTGTCTACTATGTGCCCTGTCCCCTCACATTGCAAGCAGCGAAAGAAATCCCGCAAAACTCTTTCCAAACTAGTGAGGAAGTAGTTCGTAATATCTTTTTTAAATTTTTTAATTTTTATTGAGAATATCAATCAGTTGACATATGACAGTTGTTACAAAGTGTAGACTATGAATGAAGATAGAATTAACAAAAATCAAAAAGAGTATTTCGTAATATGACCCACTCTTGTACCATAGATATGCATATACGCTCTACGTCTTTTACGTTTTTACTTCCGAGTTACTTACTGAAATTGTCGGGTGAGTGCACAGTTCTGCAGATGAGTGTGCTCCTGAATTCCCTCAACAAAACCCCGGAAATAAGTGGTTCATCCTGGTATTTTAAGTGCCCCCATCTGTGAGAATAAGTCGCCTACTCAAAAGCTTTTTGACGAAGTGGACTCAAATATGCGTACTCAAAAGTGTATAGGGCTCTGATTTGGACACAGCTCTGGCTTTTGTTTTGAAGCTCACTTCCTGGTTGGGCTGGGAGTGGCCATAGTGCTGTTGCTCACTAGCGCCACTGCGGTTGGCTCCAGTATAGGTCTTTCACCATGTAAGTCAATGGCAGCAATGTGGTCAAAATACTAAGTCAATACATTTCTCCCACAAGAAATTGTAGTCACAAATGGTGCTTTTCCTTCATCTAATGCCTCCCCATGTGCCAATTTTTTAAATTATTGTGTCGTTTGGACAGGGAATTAACATTTGTTCAGGACCAATCAGGGACAGGTTGTGTCACTGGGGTCACTGCCATGGATAGGTTCTATATCTCTGGTCACTGCACTCACTCGGAGGGGCGGGACCAGAAGAGGGAGACAACAATCATTGGTCTAAAATGCATAACGCCTGGGGTCTTGGGACAGGGAGACGCAGGCTGTATTTGTGGTGTATGAGTGGAAGTCGATGGAGAAGATCCCTTAGTAGCCTACCATGAACAAACTGTTGTTTTGTGGACACAGTTTGTAACATAATAAATTGACTGTCTTTTCGCTCATCTTCAACATGTTTGTCATCACAAATTCATTTTGGAGCGAGCTATGATTTTCTACTACAAAAAAAATACTGTTTTGTGAGATGACAGCAGAGGATGTTGCAGCAGTTAGCATTCATTTAATGTTAGGACACTACAGGCCCAGCGTCTTGGACCATGCAGCCAAACTGTGGTTTAAGTATCTGAAATCGATTGATCCATACCTGTATAGTCTATCATTGTTTAATAATAAAAAATATATTGGTGTTATGTAGGGAGTCCGTTTCAAAGGATGTTTAACGTAACTGATACGATGCTAACGTTAGCTAGCTAATTAGCTAAACATCCAAATTTGCGGTCTTTTTTCCACTCTTGGAATTGTATTCCACAAACATTCTACCAAAACATCAGTGTATTATGTGGAGTGAATTTCGACATTTCTAACGTACCTGTTATGATTCCGTGAAGGGACTGGACTCAAACGCACGACTCTCACACAGGAATTTCGAGAATTCAATAATTTATTACTTCGTCAACAACTCCAGAAGTATAGGGAGAATATATTATGCCGGGACTGGATTCTGGAATGGCGTTAGCAGGGGGTTGAACGGGAGTGGGAGTAGGCAAGGGGCTGGATGGTGGCGGAATCCTGGGCTGGTGTAACACTGGGAGAATATATAGGAGAGTTAATGAGTACTAATTACGTACAGCGTGAGAATGTATTTGTGAGTGATAAACAGAGCAGAGAGCGTGAGGAATGCAGGCGGAGAAAGGAATGGGATAGGTGAAGATAATGCAAGGGAAATTAGTGACACGAACGGAGAAACCCACGCCCAGCCTGAAGCACGAGGGAAACAAACAGGAAACATGAAAACAAACACGACACGTGAGGGAAAAGGTAAAACAAGGATCTCAGCGGGGACGGGAATGGAGAGCATCACAGTACCTTGCATTAATCAAACAGGCTGGTGTATTTTTAATTTGACGTCTCCATTTTAGGTTGAACGTATTTCAACTTTTAAAGCATGTGGGTATTACATTTTTTTAATAAGAGGACAGATTTGGGCAGGTATTATGAACAATAGTCTAACATTATTAGGCTAAGTTATTTGATTGTTTAGGCAAATCCATTTAAACTCAGTCAAATCCATTTAAACTCAGTTTTTCACAATTCCTGACATTTAATCCTAGTAAACATTCCCTGTCTTAGGTCAGTTAGGATCGCAACTTTATTTTAAGAATGTGAAATGTCAGAATAATAGTAGAGAGAATGATTTATTTCAGCTTTTATTTCTTTTATCACATTCCCAGTGGGTCAGAAGTAGGGTTGCAAAGGGGTGGAAAATTTCCCGTAAGTTTCCGGAAACTTACCATGGGAAGTTAAACTCTGGAATTTTGGAAATTTTGACCAATTTTTTTTTTTTTGCAAAAGTTAGCCTATAACATGGAACTTAAATTTAGTTGGAAAATACACAACTGCAATTCTATATCAGCATGCTTTGGTTAAAACAACCCAATTTAATGCAAATTCAGTTGAATTTCAACCCTGTACTGTGCATTCTTCAATAGAGTACTCAAGTGACTACGTCACACTGGTTTCAAAAGTGACTTCCCTATTCATTTAGACCATAGACATTAACTATAACTTACTTTTAAACAATTTCTAGTGATTATGTCTTACCATCAATTTCATGGATTGTTCTATATAATAAAATATGTACTTTTTCTGGACCAGCTTCGAGTATATTTTATGTTTTAGTATTTTTTTGTGAATATACCAGCACTGGCACTGTTTAAAAACTCAACGTCCCATAATTCCCTCCGACGGTTCAATGAAGTAAAATAGTGGTATGCACTGCCAAAAATCTCAAGACAAGATGATATCTGATTGGTCGAGAACCGCTCGTGCGTTGCAGTAATGGATATGTAGTCTGTTAAAGTGGGCTACAAACCGGACTACAAATCATTAATCATTACTTAAAAAAATTAACTTTTACCTTATACCACACAGGCTAATCTAGGAACGTTTCGGCTCATTCTGTAAATCAGATTTCAAGAAATTGCCAATAGTCCATTCTATCTGTCATCGGGAATTTACTTCCGAAACCAAACTCCGCCCACGTCTGACATACTCATTGAGTAGTCTATTACATGTGCAGTGAATTATTTTCACATGCACAGATAATTCCTAGCATCCTACACACTACTGCAGGCCCCTCTGCATGCACTGTGCATTCTTCCATCACATGCAGAAATAATTCCCAGCATCCTGCACACTACAGCGGCCATTGAAGCCACACTACTGCATTTGAGCCCAAGGACTACATCCATTTTGAATCAATACTTTTTTTTTTGTTTGGGGGGGGGTTAGGAAATACATTTATTTTATTCAACATTCATGTTTTTTGTTCAATGAAATAACCCATTAAAGTTCTACTCACAAATGTTTGCATGGATATCTGCTTATGACAAAACAAAATGTTTATATTTATGTCTGCATATGACGAGGTAAATACAGCTAGTACAAATAATGGCAACATTTCCAGTTTATTCCCGTTAATTCCCATATATTCCCGTTAATTCCCATGGAACGTTTCCACCTTTGAATATTTCCGGAATATTGCAACCCTAATCAGAAGTTTATGTACACTCTGTTAGTATTGGTAGCATTGCCTTTAAATTGTTTAACTTGGGTCAAACGTGTCAGGTAGCCTTCCACAAGCTTCTCCCAATAAGAATTTTGGCCATTCCTCCTGACAGAACTGGTGTAACTGAGTCAGGTTTGTAGGCCTCCTTGCTCGCACATGCTTTTTCTAGGGCTGAGCCGAATGCTTCGGAGCTCCAAAGCTTCGTTCGTTGGATTGGGATTTGGATCCTAAATTCTGATTCAAATTGTTCGTTTTTTTTCCTCAAAAGACAACAACAACAAAAAAATAGACATTTTTTCCCCCTCAAAAAAGAAGAAGAGAATTCATGGTTTACTGGATGTTTGTCAACATATAAGTGTTTATTCTATACTGATTGAGCTTTGAATCGCCTGGAAGTTTATCGAACGTACAAGGGATGCGCTGCCTGTCACGTGACAAGATGTCAAAGAAGTCAGCTGTGTGGAAAGATTTTTATATTACCGCTGACAATCCAAAAAAGGTCAAATGCCAAATATGCCAGCAGAAATTGGCATACCATGGTGGAACTACGAATTTGACAAACCATTTGAAAAATGTTAGTAGCCTAATTTATATATCTTCGTCAGAATAATAGCCTAGCAACATTAGCATTAGCTAGCCGATCTGACTAGGCTACATTTCATGATATAGCCTAGGCTAGCATAGTATGACAACCTATTACGTTTTGGAAAGAAAACAATATAGCCTACACTCTGCTTTATATAGCCTACACTCGGGAATAGCCTGCACTCGCCTTTAGACTTTTGTTTTCCCATACCATACGCAGTATGTAGGCTACGTGAAGTCTGAGAGTTTATAGGCCTGCACATAACTGTGAAGACTGCGGCTTATATTTATCTTTTAAATTTATTTAGGCCTATGTTTCATGTCCTGAACTTCTGTTCCATTTCAATTTAATACTTTGTTGTTTCAATAAAATAAAAAAAACTGTTTCTTTGTTCATGCGCATATTACTGAAATAGATGTGAGCGCGCCCTCTACTGGACGTACCGTAACATTGTTTTCATAGCTTCGGAGCTTACGGGAAAATTGCCAACGAAGCTTCGAAGTGTAAAAAATGGCATTCGGCTCAGCCCTAGCTTTTTCAGTTCTGCCCACAAATTTTCGATTGGATTGAGGTCAGGACTTTGTGATGGCCACTTCAATACCTTGACTTTGTTGTCCTTAAGCCATTTTTCCACAACTTTGGTAGTATGCTTTGGGTCATTGTCCATTTGGAAGAGCCATTTGCGACCAAGCATTAATTTCCTGGCTGATGTCTTGAGATGTTGCTTCAATATATGCACATAATTTTCCTTCCTCATGATGCCATCTATTTCATGAAGTGCACCAGTCCCTCCTACAGCAAAGCACCCCCACAACATGATGCTGCCACCCCCGTGCTTCACGGTTGGAATGGTGTTCTTCGGCTTGCAAGTCTCGCCCTTTTTCCTCCAAACATAACAATGGCCATTATGGCCAAACAGTTAAATTTTTGTTTCATCAGACCAGAGGACATTTCTCCAAAAAGTAAGGTCTTTGTCCCCATGTGCAGTTGCAAACTGTAGTCTGGCTTTTGTATGGCGGTTTTGGAGTAGTGGCTTCTTTCTTCCTGAGCAGCCTTTCAGGTTATGTCGATATAGGACTCGTTTCACTGTGGATATAGATACTTTTGTACCTGTTCCCTCAAGCATCTTTTGCTGTTGTTCTGGGATTGATTTATACTTTTCGCACCAAAGCACGTTCATCTCTAGGAGACAGAACGCATCTCCTTCCTGAGCGGTATGACGGCTGTGTGGTCCCATGGTGTTTATACTTGCGTACTATTGTTTGTACAGATGAACGTGGTACCTTCAGGCGTTTGGAAATTGTTCCCAAGGATGAACCAGACTTGTGGAGGCCACAATTTTCTTTCTGAGGTCTTGGCTGATTTCTTTTGAATTTCCCATGATGTCAAGCAAAGAGGCACTGAGTTTGAAGGTAGGCCTTAAAATACATCCACAGGTACAATTGACTCAAATAATGTCAATTAGCCTATCAGAAGTTTCTAAAGCCATGACATAATTTTCTGGAATTTTCCAAGCTGTTTAAAGGCACAGTCAACTTAGTGTATGTAAACTTCTGACCCACTGAAATTGTGATATAGTGAATTAAAAGTGAAATAATCTGTCTGTAAACAATTGTTTGACTTGCTAACTGACTTGCCAACACTATAGTTTGCTAACATGAAATCTGTGGAGTGATTAAAAATTAGTTTTAATGACATCAACCTAAGTGTATGTAAACTTCAGCTGTATATACGGTCTATGGAACGAGCAAAACCTAACCAGACATTTCTACATCTGGACAGATTTTTATTCGGTCCCAAAATTAAGAAAATGTGCGGGGAATAGAGCATATCTCGTCAAAGTGTTAGCGGTATGTTTGTACTGACTCAATATGGGGATGGTTAAAATAAAACCAATAGTTTATCGAAAAAGAATACAGAGTTTGTGTGTTTGTAAATGTTTGCAATGTTTGTGATTAGGTTACAGGGTGCAGATGAACGTTATTGCCAGCTATGATGTAATGTACTATGCTTTAGCTAGCATGCACACCCACTAACCTACAATGCAAACTTTATCTGGAACAGTTTTCAGAGCGGGGTTTCATCAGATGGTGCCAAGAAACCGTGACAGACGGCTCTGTTACAGTCGAGTTAGCGGTTAGCCAAAAAGACAGTGGTGGTTTGCTCATTTAACAGACTACTATGGTGACACCTTGCTACGTTTCGAGCAGCGCTAGGGACATTTAAGATAAAAGTAGTCTTGTCAAAATAACATCTGTGCATATCTGTGATTGAATGACCCTCAATATAGTTGATTGCAGTAGTGTTACCCTATGTTCATCCATGTGTGGTGATGCAGTGCGTCTAGCTTGGCTACCGAGCTCAGCTGGAATGCTAGCTAACTAATCAAATTAGCTGATGTTAGCTGAATATAAATTGAAGATAAAATAATTTACATTAATTATGAATTTCACACATTCAATGCGAATAAATAACACAGTAAAATCGAGGATGAAAATTAAATGTTATATTAAAAAACATTAGCTAACGTTACTTAAGGAAGTTTACCGCAAGTTTGTTTTGCAATAGAAAATGGTGGGTTAAGGTCAGGTCATGGGCTTCTCCACCCCGAACTGTCAATCATTCTGTGCCCGGACCATGATGACCATATCCAGTTGACCCTGCTCCCGACAACGTCACTTCAGCTCCACGGAGCAGACTCAGTTTGTCCCACTTCCGGATTGAGTGGGAAGGCAATGGGTGACGTCACAGTGACTTTAACCATAGACCGTATAAAAATATGGACAAAGGGATTAGTTCGGAATTTTGGACATAATGTCTCAATTACGACTTACCCATGATGTAGTTGATTGATGGAAACCATTTTCAGCTAATTCCATGCTGTCCCTTCTTTTGGAAATACACACGTTGCTAATGCTAGCGCAACTCTATGGCAACCGGTAGCATCCACTACCAAACGCACTTAAACACTCCACAGTGCACCCAAAGCAAATAAAATACGACGACAGTCTATCGGGGGATAATTTTTGAAGTGAAACTATCGTTGAATCCTTTACTTTGTGCTGACCAAATATTCTCTGTGGAAGTACGGCGGCTGAGCGAACGTGGCCATTGCAACTTGTTACTCTTCTTTGTTGTTGTAGTCGACCAGTGCCGAAACTACATTCGTAGATAACGTAAAGTATCGCTCCCCCGATAGACTGTCGTCGCATTTTATTTGCTTTGGGTGCACTGTGGAGTGTTTAAGTGCGTTTGGTAGTGGATGCTACCGGTTGCCATAGAGTTGCGCTCGCATTAGCAACGTGTGTATTTCCAAAAGAAGGGACAACATGGAATTAGCTGAAAATGGTTTCCATCAATCAACTACATCATGGGTAAGTCGTAATTGAGACATTATGTCCAAAATTCCGAACTATCCCTTTAAAACTCAAATTTCACCCATCAATATTTCAGCCGTTTTAGCACCAATTACCAAGCCACTTGGCAGATAAACTCATCTCATCAATATCTCGACATAAAACAAATATTCATTAGGCCGTTTTCATACAATTAAATACATTAAAAAATAGCACTTAAATTAAGACTTTTTTTTCCAACAACCTAGCTCAAATTCTACAACTCTAATCGCTAAAGTAGACGTAGCGATATGTCAGGTGTGACATGGACTAATGCTTTTGACAGGTGACATTTCTGTTTATTGTACGGTTTTTAAATACACCTTTATAATTCTACGATACCAGAAATGAATTGTCCATTGACTTAACATTGGGGCATAAATTTGCTAGCAACCGAAGGCTAATTAAAAGTTTGAACTATTCAATTCAATTTTATTTATATAGCGCTTTTCACAGATGACTGTCACAAAGACGCTTTACAGAACAGAAAGGGGAGGAAAGGGGAAATGGGAAATGCCAGCTCTAAGCCAGCTCTAAGCCCCCAGATAGCAGAGGTAAAAACTCTAGTAGGAGAGAAAAACCCTCATACTGTGGCGAGAAAAAACTCCCCGATGGGAAGAAATCTCGAGAGGAACCCGGCTATTGGGGGGATGTCCATCCTCCACTGGCCTATGGGTTGATTATGTCATAGGGAGGTATTCGATACAGATGACTCCATCATGTAGAGATCAGCAGTGGCAGGTGGGGGGCGCCTAGCTGGTCTTGGGCTGGAGCTCCGGGCCAGGAGGGGGGGCGGGGGAAAGACGCGGGAAACTCTGGAAACTTGGGCTAGAGCTCCGGGCAGGTGCCCAGAGCAGGGAAGAGGAAAAAAAAAGAAAAAACATTGTTAGGGGGTTCAGATGGTAGCAGAACAAGCGCAGCAGGAGAGACAGAGGTGTCTGCTGCGATAAGGAAACCCCGGCAGAATAAGGCTATGGCAGCATAGCTAAGGGCTAAACAGAGGCAGGGGCCAATACAGCCATGAGGGCAGGCTTGAGACAGTCACCACTAGACCATGACCGGTCGAGCTTAACACAACACTACCAATAATGATCCAGTGACAGCACAGACCGCTCAGTCCACCAGCGACTCTATAGCTAATGCCAGCCACCCACTCCTGCCCCTCAACTATAGGACAGACTAAAAAGATGAGTTTTAAGCCTAGCTTTAAATAGACTGACAGTGTCTGCACCCCGAACATGAGCAGGCAATTTGTTCCATAGGAGAGGAGCACGATAGGAAAAGGCTCTACCACCTATTGTACTTTTAGCTATTTTAGGAATAACAAGGAGGCCTGCGCCCTGCGAACGGAGCGTTCGTGAGGGATTATAAGGGAAAAGTAAATCCCTTAAATATAAGGGGGCAAGCCCATGTAAGGCTTTAAAGGTAAGTAATAGAATCTTATAGTCTATTCGAAATTTGATTGGCAACCAGTGAAGTGAAGCTAACACTGGGCTGATATGTTCAAATCTTCTAGTTCTCGTGAGAATACGAGCAGCTGTATTTTGAATTAGTTGAAGCCCTTTCAGAGAGGACTGTGCACATCCAGACAAAAGAGCATTACAGTAATCTAATCTAGAAGTAACAAGAGCATGGACTAGCTTTTCAGCATCATGTAGGGACAGTATTTTTCGTATTTTTGAGATATTCCTCAAGTGATAGAAAGCAACCCTAGAGATGTCTTTAATGTGAGTATCAAATACTAGATCTGGATCAAACGTAACACCAAGATCTTTAATGACAGCACTTGAGGTGATTGAAATTCCATCAATGTTAGGCATATAGCCAGATAGTTTGCATCTCAGGGACTTGGGCCCCACCACCATTACCTCTGTTTTATCAGAGTTTAGTAAGAGAAAGTTATGGGTCATCCATTCCTTTATATCTATAAGACAAGCTTCCATTTTTGACAGCAGGACAATTTCATCAGGCTTGACTGATAGATACAGTTGGGTGTCGTCTGCATAGCAGTGGAAGTTAATGCCATGTTTACGAATGATTTGTCCCAGGGGAAGCATGTATAGAGAGAAGAGCAAAGGCCCAAGGACAGATCCTTGTGGTACTCCATATCTAACCTTAGATTTATAGGAGGAGTCATTGTTAAGATGCACAAATTGATATCGGTCAGATAAGTATGATCTAAACCAGGAAAGGGCCAGTCCACGGAGGCCAACAATATTTTCGAGCCTATCCAGAAGGATGAGGTGATCAACTGTGTCAAATGCTGCACTTAAATCCAGAAGCATGAGTACAGAGATATAGCCACTATCAGAAGCAAGGAGTAGGTCATTGAATACTTTGACTAGGGCTGTTTCAGTGCTATGAGAGGGTCGAAAACCAGATTGAAAAACTTCCAATATTTGATTAGGGTGCAAAAATGACCAGAGTTGTTTTGAAATGGCCTTTTCTATTATTTTAGAGAGGAACGGAAGGTTTGAGATAGGCCTATAGTTAGACAAGTCGTTTATATCCAAGTTTGGCTTTTTAAGAAGGGGTTTGATGACTGCAAGTTTGAGAGTCGGTGGTATATGTCCAGAGGCTAAAGAAGCATTAACAATATGCAACAGTGGTGTTCCAATTACTGGCAGTAGCTCTTTCAGTAACTTCGTTGGAATAGGGTCTAGAAGACAGGTAGAAGATTTTGAAGAATTTACTATAGTATTAAATTCAGTGAGATCTATTGGAGCAAAGGAGCTCAGATAGGCCACCCGTCCATCTGACGATTCTGCACCCAGGTGTTGAGTGGACGGAGGGGCAGACCCTGTATGAGGGGTGGTAGAAGAACTTTGAATCTTGTCCCTGATTTTTATTATTTTGTCATCAAAGAAATTCATAAAGTCATTACTATTAAATGGGATTGAAACACAGGGATCAGCATGATTCTTAGTCAGTCGGGCAACAGTGTTAAACAGGTGCCTAGGATTGTTTCTATTTTCATCTATCAAAATAGAGAAATATAAGGAACGCGCTGTGATAAGGGCATGTTTATAATGGAGAAGGCTGTCTTTCCAGGCATGGAAGAAAACATGCAATTTAGAGGAACGCCATTTGCGCTCAAGTTGGCGTGAAGCTTGTTTGAGAGCACGAGTATGGTCATTGTACCAGGGAGCTAATTTCTTATTGCAGACTTTCCTCTTTTTAAGAGGTGCGATAGTATCCAGGGTTCTACTAAGTACGTTATTAATGTTGTCAGTCAGCTGATCAATTGAGTTTATGTCTGCATTTGTATACGCATTTTGGCTGGAGCCTAGAAAATCCCCACAGTGCACAAATGAGCCTGGGAGCTCATTAATAAAATCATTTGCAGATCTGGAGGAGAGCTTACGACTAAAGTAGAATGTAGTATCTGATGGCACATGACAGACTTGTGAAAGGTGAAAGGTAATTAAGTAATGGTCTGATAACACAGGATTTTTAGGCATGACTGTTACGTTTGCTATTTCTGTATTATACGTTAAGACCAGATCAAGAGTATGGTTATGAGAATGGGTGGACTGATGTATATGTTGATTAAAGCCAATGGGTTCAATAATTGACAAGAATGCAGATCTGAGAGGATCACCTTCACTATCCATGTGTATATTAAAATCACCTACAATTACTATTTTATCTGAATGAATAACCAGGCTAGAGAGGAAATCAGCAAACTCAAGTAAGAAACCACTGTATGGACCTGGTGGCCTATATAAAATGACAAGGGTAAAACTGATTGCTTTTCTGTCTGGATGTGCAAAACTGAGAACAAGCACTTCAAAACAGTTAAATTTGTAGGCAGATTTCAGAGTAGCAAAGAGATTAGATTTATATATAGCAGCAACACCACCTCCACGACCCGTCAAACGGGGAATGTGTGTATAACTGTAACCAGGAGGAGTGGATTCATTTAATGCAATATATTCATCAATTTTAAGCCAAGTTTCAGTTAAGCATAGGATCTCAACTTGGTGATCAGTAATTAATTCATTTATAAGAGTTGCCTTAGGGGCGAGTGATCTGATATTAATCAAGCCAATTTTTGGCTCTCTCTGTTCAGCCCCATCATTAGTAGAATGACAGGGTCTGATTTTTTTTAAATTAGCCATACAAACACCCTTAATGGGCTTTTTAGCAAAGCCTACTCTAGGTCGGGGGACAGAGACTGTCTCAATAGCATGGAACCTGGGCAGCAGTTTTTGGGAACATGCAGAAATCTGTGTAAGAGAGTAGTTCTGCTGCCTGGTCTTGGCTCTGGTGTGTCAGGTTATAGACTTACTGAGACTATAAGATAGATTCCTGGAAATAAGAGCGGCACCCTCCCACGAGGGGTGAATACCATCTCTTTTCAAAAGACCAGGCCTCCCCCAGAAAGTACTCCAGTTGTCTACAAAGCCAACACCGTTTGCAGGGCACCAAACAGACAACCAGTGATTTAGTGATGTCAATCTGCTGTAGATTTCGTCACCACGTCGAGCGGGGATGGGACCAGAGCAAATTACAACAGTCACGTGCAGTGCAAGATTTCTTAGTCGCTCTGTCGCAACTAGCTACCTGTAACGTTAACTTAGCTAAAGTTAGATACCGTTAAGTGATGCCCTGACAAAGAGTGACATTGACAGATTGTATATACAGTATGTCAGCCCTATTTGGACGGGATAAGTTTTATGGGGGGAGGTGGGGGTAATGTAACCTAATTATTACTGGAGGATCTCCGTTATTTTAGTCCCGTCAGAATCTGCCATGTCTGTAACTTTACGGACTGCCCGCTCCCCCGCCAGAAAAGCTTCCGCCGACTTTTACCTACTGTAACAGTTGTCAAATTTTGGACAGATTATATATCAAATTTGAAAAATGCACAAAATAAAATTTAAATTGAACTACCGTATATCTGTTGTTGTTTGTCATGATTCAATCTGTTTTATTTCCAATGTGTTATGACATTTGCAATGTTCTGTCATTATTATGTTACAGGCTATGTTATGATATTTGTAATGTAATTAGGTCTATAAAGAGGAACACTTATGAGGATGGAGCGGGGGTGGAGGAGGGGTTTTTCACCTGCGGCGTGCAGCAGAACAGGAAGGAGAACCGCCATTGTAGGGAGAGGGCATTAAATAGACTGCCCTGTGATGTAAATGGACTGTGATAGATGAATCATCACTACAGCTAAGCCATCAGATGATTCAACTGGAGCTTCACTCACGTGACCTGCCTGAACTAACGCTATGCTCAATTTCAGTCAGCTAAACTTAAAATCTTTATTAACATTATTGAAGCAACACAGTTAGGTTCGGGGGTATGGATCTGTTCAAAAAGCCCTCCCACCAATCCAGGCAAGCATGCATGGATAAGGCAGGGAGGGCAGCAGCAAAACCCCCCAAAAAACAACCATACACTAAGCGCTGCTAGTACGTGGTATCCAGCTGACGTGATGACTATGTAACGATCTTTCTCTTCTGGATGAAGCCATTCTGTCCATCAGCTCAAGGCCATTCTAACGTGTGAATTAATATTTGGTATGTGAACCAACAAGCATGTTAGCATTTCCCCCGAGGAGGACGTTACCAATGAGCTGGGGAAATTCAGGGGAAATATACTACTTCCATGTCAGTGTAAATGAATCCTCACTTGTAGCCAGGAATTACAAACATTAACCATATGCAAAAACAGAAACAGCCCTGTTTCTATACAGCTGAGCTTATTGCTTCGTGGATTGAAATAATTGACACCTGTGCGAACGCGATGTTCGTAAGCGGCAGATGACCAATGGCGCATAACTTACAGTGTGGACACCGGGGTGACTGCTGATGCGGTCATTGTGGCGCCATTGTGTAGAAGGAGTGGGCGGTGTATAGCTCGGGGACGAGTACTGGCCAACGAGACAGGCAGGCAAGGAACCAGGCATGGCATGCTCTTTGTCTGTGATTAAAAGTGGCTCAACAGGGCTCGCGTGGGGGCATCACAGTTGGCACTGGGTCATAGAGGAGGAAGGACAAAACAGTGGGATATACAGCATCTGCAATGGATAGATCGCCTTGATCAACATTTTTTGGTGCATGCATTGTATTCCCCGCATTTAGGATACAATAAAAGTGGTAAGAGCCTCTAGCAGTGAGTCTACGTAGGGTTTGAACTACCCTTGCCTTAGTGGATGCCAGTTATCTATAGTAAATTATATTGAGTGAAGTTTCATTAGCACAGAGATTAAGTTTCCTCCACCAATGATTGCCCCACAACACACGGCGATGGGTAAATTCAAAAAAGTTATATAACTTCTGATGGTAAGGATTTAATTTTATCGGGCCATTTACCTTGTGAATGTGCAAACCCCCAAAACCACTGGAGGGAGCTGCATTGGTACAGAACAAGGTTCAACCTGTTCTGACCCAGGGACCCCCCACCCGGCTCGAATGCATCCAGGGTTACAGTAGCCTCAAGGATCCCCAGGGGTCCACAGACTCGCTGTTGAAAACCCAGGTATACAGTTCAGAAGATTTGGAAGTTGAATAAATCATGACGAGAACATGTTGATCCAGAGATTAAGCAGCAAAGCCCAGAAACCCAGGTCTACCGGCATCATTAATTTAAAACAATTGTGCACGTCGTGCAGATTCGGCACCAATTTGACAGATCGAGGAGTCCTTAGGGGGTTTATTCTAATAGCAAATTTCTAAAGACCCGTCAGAAGCAGTCACATTTAGTAATGCTCCAGTGCCACTGATGTGAAGGAGGGCATGAGGTCTTGGATGGAGTTATAATTTTTTTGTTTATTTTATAAAATATTTTCCCCCAGATAGAGGGAGATTTAGCTAGTCGAACGTGCTTTGAGAACATGCTTTTGATTGCAGCAATGCATCTGGCAGGTGCAAATTAGGAAAACCTACTACTAAGAATCATCAAGCAGAAGGAACATGAAAGGCAATTTGCAGGTGTTGAGTGAAAACCAACGTGGTGCCTCGGATTAAGTCGGGACTATGGCGACAACCGACAACCTGTCCCAGTGGGAAGGGAAAGAGGCATTATCTTAAAAGGTGTCCATGATATCTGTCTACCCGATGAGAGCCTTCCTGTGCGTTTGATAAACTGGATAGCAAGGTCAACTGACAAAATCTCTTCAGGCGGAAGCCATTAATGGTAGGAATAGGACAGTCATTCATTGGCTGATACATTTATTGGCCTTTCCTAATGGAAAGATGATCAGAGACTGACTGACAGGAAGTCAGCCACAATGTCTCTAATGTAACAATTTTCGGATTGCGAAATCTACCAAGAGAAAGGGTTCTTGTTACTCTGTTTAAGAGATTAGTATTCTGACCCAGCTGCCACCAAGGTACATTTGCATGACCTTTTAAGCCATATCGCTGAAATCTCTACCCGATTGTGCTCTTTTGAGCTCCCATAACGAAAACGCTGCTTGTGCTTTCCATTGTAATTGTTTTGCACTCATCTCACATGTGCAGATGTGTACTTAGTCACATGCCTAATCACGTGTATGAGCATGACGCAGAAAGTGATGTTGAGACTGCTACGTTAAAGTCTTACACGTAAGGCTGTTCCATTATGCATTCCTGTGTGTGTGAGGTGGCTGGGTCGGAGGACCAGACGCGACCGTGAGAGGATCACAAAGTACTCCCAGGAGTGGAGTACCACTAAAAGGGGAAAAGAATTAGAGCTCCGTGAACGGAGCAGTGAAAAATAAACAAAAAGGGAAAATAACTGGCATAATAACCGGCATACAGCCAAAGCAGTAAAATAGGAGAAAAGAAAAGGAATGCCTCTAGCTCAATAACTACCAAAGAGCTAAAATAAAAGGCAAACGGAAACGAGGCGAAACCGAGGTACTATCTCAACAGAGAAAATAAAAGAAAACCAAGGAAGGAGCTGAGTGAGAAAGGAAAACAAAATATCGTAAAAGAAAGCAAACTCCTAACTCACTAAGGCAAGTCCCATGTATTATTTTAGCTATTAGTCAAAGGACAAGTGGTCACCTAAATCCTATACCGTCGTTACCTGGTTTAGCGTGGCAAGAATGACACAAAAGCAATGAACCTGGAAATCGCTGCGCTTAAATAACCAGCAGACGCTGGCACAGGTGAAAAGAATGAGTGCCAGGTAAGCGGAAAAACACGGCAGGGGTGCCGTCCTGCGGCACCGAAAAGAAACGTCCGCAGAAGAGACTCATCTTCTATTACTTTTCTGAAGATCATTGAAACTGGTCTGGTTTTTTTTGTTTTTTTGTTTGTTTTTTTTTTGATTGATTTTTTTTTTTTGAATGATTTATTACCATTTCATAAAAATATGACTAAAATACGGTGGCCCAGAGGTGCAATCCACATTTCTAAAAACCAATCCTTGTTGCTAAAAATAAATCCTTGTTTCTTAATATAAATCCTAGTTTCCAAAATAAAATCCACAATTCTAAATATAAATCCTCATTTCTAAAACAAAATCCTTATTTCTAAATATAAATCCTCATTTCTAAAACAAAATCCTTGTTGCTAAAAATAAATCCTTGTTTCTTAATATAAATCCTAGTTTCCAAAATAAAATCCACAATTCTAAA
Source organism: Synaphobranchus kaupii (assembly GCA_029718625.1). Taxonomy (NCBI): domain Eukaryota; kingdom Metazoa; phylum Chordata; class Actinopteri; order Anguilliformes; family Synaphobranchidae; genus Synaphobranchus; species Synaphobranchus kaupii. The sequence goes on along the minus strand of CM056384.1, from coordinate 16,445,496 downwards.
TATACTGTAAATCCTCATTTCTAAAACAAAATCCTTGTTGCTAAAAATAAATCCTTGTTTCTTAATATAAATCCTAGTTTCCAAAATAAAATCCACAATTCTAAATATAAATCCTCATTTCTAAAACAAAATCCTTATTTCTAAATTAAATCCTTTTTTCTAAATGTAAATCCTCATTTCTAAAACAAAATCCTCATTTCTAAATAGAAATCCTCATTTCTAAATTAAATACTTATTTCTAAAAATTAATCCACGTTTCTAAATTGAAATCCTCATTTCTAAAATGAAATCCTTATTTCTAAATTGAGATCCTCATTTCTGTAAAGAAATCCAAAGGGCCCTATCTTACACCCGGCGCTAAGCGGCGCTAACCCAAACGCAAGTGTCTTTGCTATCTTACACCTGGCGCATGGTTCATAATAACGCCTTGCGTTCACGTCATTTAACTAGCATGTATTCTTGTGCCCATTACAAGTGAACTGGGCGTGTTGGTCTTAAGATGAGGAGTGGCCAGGATTCTTTTTGGCGTATTGCTATCTTGAGCCAGCAGAAAGCGCTTGCGCTAGAACCACCACAAACCTGGTCTAAAGTCATGACGCAGTTGTTTACATGTTATTTTAACGGCGCATATAAGTGCGTCTACATAGGCGTGTGCACAACGCGCGTACCCTCCTGTCTGTTACACACAGGGGCGCGCACAAGCATGGCTAAAATATCTAGATCACAATGTGAAATATTATTATTGTGTAGGCTATATCAAAAATGCATAATAATAAAAGGTTCTATAGGTCCACATACCTTTCCCTTAGCGAAGGGAAACGATGCCACATTACATTGCTCTCAGCCCACTCCATCAACATCCAGGCGATGTGCGATGGTACGGGACAATGGCTATCCATTAAAAAGGAGCTGATAACACCTATATCAAGCCTAATGCGTGAATTGTCATTCAATGGAGAACTTGCGCACTGCAATAGACGGACATTTGAGTTCTGAAAATTCGCTTCAGATGTCATTAGAATACAGCTCTGTTTATCTAGGAATACAGCCTGTAAGTAAATAGAATGGTTTGTGACTGAAAAAAGTTCAAAACCTTGTCCAGTGAATATTGCTTTTATTTTTTTTCAAATAGCCTAGGCTACAGCGGATTCGCTGTGCATAAGGTTTTTTTCGATAGCCTATAGTTAAAAAACGGAGATAAATGTCACCATGTTAACTGAATTATAACCTTAGCTATTCTTCATATTTTTTAAATTACAGTGACACCTGTTATTCCATAACTGAACAAAAGATTTTAAAGAGAACTAAGCGTCTAATTAGAACCGAAAACAAATTTGCAGCACGTTACAATTAATTCACAATTAATTTTAATACCATTATCTGCATGTGCGCTTTATAGGAGCAGGTTTGTTTCCACTGTTAAAATAGCAAAAGTGGACTTGGACACGCCCTAAATTGACTTTATGCCATGCGCTTAGACCAAGCGCCAAGATCGCCAAGATAGAGCCCAAAGTGTTAATTTCAGCAAGACAAAACGAGACTATGAAGCGTTAGTTTAGCAAGACAAAGCAAGACTATGACTTAGATTCCAAAACTAGACAACACCAGAGTTGCAACGAACAAGACTTAACGAACTGGCACCAGACAAAGAACAACGGGAGAATATATAGTGAAGTCATTGAGCTAATGAGTGATTGCAGCGTGAGAATGTATGTGAGAGTGATTGAGCGGAGACAAAGGCCTGAGGAATGCAAACGGGGAAAGGAATGTGATAGGCAGAGCAATAGGGAGGGTGAATTAGGCAAAAAAAGCAGGGAAACCACGCCCAGCCTGCACAACAAGGAAGACAGACAGGGAAACGTAAAAACAAGACAAGAAACGAGAGGAAAAGGGGAAAACACGGAGCACAAACAGGGATGGGGACTGAGAGGGAACGGAGAGTGTAACAGCCAAGTTACAACAAACAATACTAGCTGTCTTAGCTCACACAAATGAAACAAGTTATTTTCCAAAGCAATGCTACCCAATATTTCCTAAATTATTATATTTCCTTAAATTATTTAATGTAACTTGGCCCTGTGTTTTTTCATCTTACCATCTGAAGAGAATGTGGTCATTCACACTACGTTTCATGTGAATGTGTAAAATGCCAATCATATATACTGGAAATAATGTGCAATTCAGCTGTGTTACACTAAATTTGTAAAATACTCAAATAAAAAAGGACTGCTCTATATGTGTGAACAATTGTGTGCATCCAGTGCTTTGAGTGTGTGAAAAGCACATCATGGAAAAAAATGCATTATTATAATTGGTATTATTATTAATATTTTGTTCAGAAAATTGTGTTCACATTGTGACTAACTGCCAACTGACAAATATACAATACATGAATGGGTCAAACATGAATGTGTGTGAGAATAAACTATAATACATGAATGTGTGTGGATATGTTAGCAAGATTCAATATTTAGTAGGGCTACATATTTTGTAATTTTTATGTATCTGTATTTATGTACTCCCCCCCCCTTGATATTTTATTGTCTGGTATTCTTACAAGCGATACTATAACTTCTCTGCATTTTAATGGATCTCTATGGGAATTGGGGGATGGGACTAGATTTAGCTATAAATTATGCTGGAACAGTATGGAATACATGGTTTGCGAAATGGCTGTAAGTTATCAGGGGTCTGAGGTATCAAACAAGCCTCGAACCATCACTCTGCTGCCAGATATGCAGTAGATATGGATGGATCACTTTAAGGGTTGTTTCTCCTGACAAATTTTCCTTTTGAACTCTGGAAAAATAAGCCAGGAGAAGAAACCCTTAAAGTTAAACAAAATGCACATACCTTTCTGGTTAAGCGCTGTGGATTACAATCCCATATGGCGTGACTCTTAAGACATAGCCAGGCTCTGTTGATGGGAGGAGGGGGTCAGCACTGGGTTAATCGTGGGAATCTTTAAAGAGCATGAAGACACTTTGAAGTGGATTTGCAGAGATTGTAAAGGGACAATCCTCCCAAAGCTCTTTGCTGTATGGGCAGGAATGGTGGTAGATTATGTTGTCCTCAAATACACACAATATTACTGTATTGCTATAACACTCTGTCCACCTGTACTGTAGGTCTAAATATCAGGTCTATTAATTTATATAATTTGCGGATTGTTAAATTTGAATTGAGTGATGTGCTAATCGGCTTTCTCCATTTTATCCGCTGGGTTTTCCCTCACAATGCTTCTGCTTAATGCTCTGATGACCGCCATGGTGAGCAAGACAGGTCAGCATATTTACATATGGGCCAAATATGTTTTATTCTATAATTAAACTTTGGCTTGTTCTATATGGTGTTTAGGCTGGGGTATACAGTAAAGTGTATTGTGACAAATTCTTTGCTAAATGCACTATACATATCTTTACATTGATTGATTGATTGATGTCAAATTGTGTAGTGCATGGTGACATGCTAGCTAATGTTTCTGAACTCCACACATGCTCACTTGCCCATCATATACAAACACCAATCTACTCGTAAACAGAATACTAATGAATATGGTACCTGCACGGAATAAAACTCATGAATGCAAATAATCGGTCGTTATGAATATTACATTTGTATTTATCAAGTCTTTCAATATTTTCCTTATTTGAATGTGGTTGATGTTTTTCAAACATCAATCAATTCTATCATATTTTGATGATTTTTCTTTTTTCTGTGATGCAGAAAGGGATGATGAAAGTTGCCATGGTGAAAGAAGGCAGACTCAGTGGGGAGGTGGGGGGGGGGGGGGGGGGGGGGGTTGGGGGTGCTGGCATCCCAGGCCTCTTTCTGGAAAGAGAAAGAACGCCACCATCCCAGGTGGTCAAAGATGAAATACACTTTTGATGCTGCAGGTAAACACCAGACAGGCAGCTGCTTTTGGTGTGAAAAGAAGGAGGGTAAAATGCTACCTCTTCCTCCCTTCACACATCTGACACTCTCCTGGGAGCTCTGGTGCTCTGGGACCCTGTTCCCAAACCCAGTCATTAAGACCAGGAGCAGCTCTTCCCCAAGGGCCCACTTACCTATATACGTACCTCAGAGCATCCCGCTCATTCACACGTGGGAATCTCCACAAGTTTATATGAGTTTACGGCTTATATGAACCACAAATCATATTTACTTTGGAGGATATTTTAATCTCTCTAAACCTTTTATTCATTTAGATATTTTTTATGTTATGGTTCCAAAGCTGTAGTGGTGTTTTGCTAAATGTGTGTGGTAAAATGAAACTCATTTTCCTTCCTGGCTGCAGTGCGGATGGAACAGGCGTTTGTATGTATTTATGCTCATTACTCCCAGATGAACAGGGGAGATGGAAAGTAGACGGGAAGTAGACAGGATTGTCCCTTCTCTGAGTGAAATGAACATACACAGAGTTGAAATGTACTCTATCAGAATTGATTTAATACTACACTTTTTTGTGTTCTACATTGCAAGGTCACAACGTCAAGCCTTTTTGATCTTTTAAATGAGGCTTTTTGACAGGGCAATATCCAGGTTTTTTTAGTATAACAATATAAATACAAAGCAATAATTAATTAAAATAGAGCTGCAAGCAGCGACTATACGGGGTCCAAGCATAAGGTTTGTAATTTTGTTGGAATCATGTCACATTGGTTTCCTTTTACAATCGAGTCTCGGAAGGTATACGTGAGACACATGTAGCTGCATGACATGAGTGTCTAAACATGAATATGTATAAAAGGTCAAACTGTTTTCAGACCACCACCTTCAGTTAATTCTGGGTAAACTGAATAATTTGAGAAGCCATTCATGAAAGAGACCTTCAATTTCTTTGTTCTTTCCTGGAGATAGAAGATACTGAAAAGTTTCCAGAGTGCAAAAATGAGACTAAATGCAACAATTCAACAGCCATATTCTTTCTCTCAGTCAGTCAGTAGTCATCAGCAAAGCTACATAGGTCTCACTCGTGTGGTTAGGCAAAAACTGGGGACAAAGGAAAATGGATAATAGGATTTCCAAAATGGCGGCCGATCCAAGATGGTGGCAATATATTTAGTAAACATATGTGTTCCAGATGAGGGCAACAGAGATAGAGAAGGCATTAGGAGCAGAGGGGGACATGGCCAATGGTAGAGGGCATAAGGGGCAGAGGGGGGACATGGCCAATGGTAGAGAGGGCATTAGGGGCAGAGGGAGACAGGGCCAATAGTAGAGAGGGCATTAGAGATATAGAAGGCATTAGGAGCAAAGGGGGTCAGGGTCAATGGTAGAGAGGGCATTCGGGGCAGAGAGGGCCAGGGCCAATGGTAGAGAGGGCATCGGAGGTAGAGGGGGCAAGTACCAATAGTACAGAGGGCATTTGGGGCAGAGAGGGTCAGTTTCAATGGTAGAAAGGGCATTAGGAGCAAAGGGGGCCAGGCCCAATTGTAAAGACGGCATTAGGGGTAGAAAGGACATTGGGACAGAGGGAGCCAGGGCCAATAGTAGAGAGGGCATAAGAGATAGAGAAGGCATTAGGAACAGAGGGGGACATAGCCAAAGGTAGAGAGGGCATTAGGGGCAGAGGGAGACAGGGCCAATAGAAACGAGGGCATTAGAGATAGAGAAGGTAATAGGAGCAGAGGGGGACAAAGCCAATGGTAGAGAGGGCATTAGGGGCAGAAGGAGCCCGGGCCAATAGTAGAGAGGGCATAAGAGATAGAGAAGGCATTAGGAACAGAGGGGGACATGGCCAAAGGTAGAGAGGGCATTAGGGGCAGAGGGAGACAGGGCAAATAGTAAAGCGGGCAATAGAGATAGAGAAGGTATTAGGAGCATAGGGGGAGATAGCCAATGGTAGAGAGGGCATTAGGGGCAGAGGGAGACAGGGCCAATCGTAGAGAGGGCATTAGAGATAGAGAAGGTATAAGGAGCAGAGGGGGACATGGCCAATGTTAGAGAGGGCATTATGGGTAGAGGGAGATGGGGCCAATGGTAGAGAGGACATTAGGAGCAGAGGGGGACAGGGCCAATGGTAGAGAGGGCATTAGGGGCAGAGGGAGACGGGGCCAATAGTAGAGAGAGCATTAGAGATAGAGAAGGTATAAGGAGCAGAGGGCGACATAGCCAATGTTAGAGAGGGCATTATGGGCAGAGGGAGATGGGGCCAATAGTAGAGAAGGCATTAGAGATAGAGAAGGTATTAGGAGCAGAGGGGGACATGACTAATGGTAATGAGGGCATTAGGGGCAGAGGGAGACAGGGCCAATAGTAGAGAGGGCATTAGAGATAGCAAAGGTATTTGGAGCAGAGGGGGACCTAGCCAATGCTTGAGAGGGAAATAGGGGCAGAGGGGGTCAATGTAAATTATTTTTGTCACAATTTTACTTGAAACACATAGGCTTACAATCAATTCCCACCAGTGCAAGCAATGCTTTCAAGTTCAATAAATACACAGCACCACAGAAAATACACTCCAATAGTGAATTCAAATAAAGTGTTTGCTCACAATTCTGCAGATATTCAACAAATCCAAATCCAAATGCTTTAATGGTGGTTAAAGGCAGGTTGCAGCACAGGTTCAAACAATTCCAGTTCCAATCCAGAGTCATTTTATAAGCACTCCAAAAGACCAAGTTTTTTACTTTTTGTAGTGGTCCAAAGATCAAATGATTTTCCACAATTTTTAGACACTGTTTAGTTGTTACACGCTTTCTTGTCATATGCACTGTATTCGGCTGTGAATCATACCTGTGTTCAATGATGGTGGGAGAGAGGCAAGCAGGCAGGCAAGCAGGCAGGCAAGCAGGCAGGCAAGCAGGCAGGCAAGCAGGCAGGCAAGCAGGCAGGCAAGCAGGCAGGCAAGCAGGCAGGCAAGCAGGCAGGCAAGCAGGCAGGCAAGCAGGCAGGCAAGCAGGCAGGCAAGCAGGCAGGCAAGCAGGCAGGCAAGCAGGCAGGCAAGCAGGCAGGCAAGCAGGCAGGCAAGCAGGCAGGCAAGCAGGCAGGCAAGCAGGCAGGCAAGCAGGCAGGCAAGCAGGCAGGCAAGCAGGCAGGCAAGCAGGCAGGCAAGCAGGCAGGCAAGCAGGCAGGCAAGCAGGCAGGCAAGCAGGCAGGCAAGCAGGCAGGCAAGCAGGCAGGCAAGCAGGCAGGCAAGCAGGCAGGCAAGCAGGCAGGCAAGCAAGCAGGCAGGCAAGCAGGCAGTTATGCAGGCAGGCGATACACAGTGTGTTAAATCAAAATTTTTTGAAGTGTTGTATGTTCCAAAGTAATCAACAAAAATGGCTGTCCATAGTGTACGTTTCCAAAGGTATAAAGCCTTTAAAATGGCAAACTAAACTGAGCTTATAGAAGCATAGAAGCAGTAAAAAATAAAATAATAAAAAACTATTGGTCACCCAGCGTCTTCTATTGTCTAAAACTATGAGACCCAACCTGGGCACATGGAAGACGCCATTTTTAACTGATCGGGTGACCAGTGGCAAATGTCAAAATAGAAGTATCAGGTCAAAGGCTAATGAATCTAAAGCAAAAAATAAGAGTCTCTCAAGGGAAACAAGTTTAAACTCAAATCTGGCTCCTACAGACGGCATTAGGGGTAGAGAGGACATTGGGACAGAGGGAGCCAGGGCCAATGTTAGAGAGGGCATTAGGGGCAGAGGGAGACAGCGCCAGTAGTCGAGAGGGCAATTGGTGCAGTGGGGGCCAGTTCCAATGGTAGAAAGAGCATTAGGGGCAAAGGGGGCCAAGGCCAATTGTACAGATGGCATTAGGGGTAGAGCGGACATTGGGATATAGGGAGCCAGGGCCAATAGTAGAGAGGGCATTAAAGATAGAGAAGGCATTATGAGCAGAGGGGGATATAGCCAAAGGTAGACGGGGCATGAGGGGGCAGAGGGACACAGGGCCAATAGCAGAGAGGGCATTAAAGATAGAGAAGGTATTAGGAGCAGAGGGGGACATGGCCAATGTTAGAGAGGGCATTATGGGCAGAGGGAGACGGGGCCAATAGTAGAGAGGGCATTAGAGATAGAGAAGGTATTAGGAGCAGAGGGGGACATGGCTAATGGTAGAGAGGGCATTAGGGGCAGAGGGAGACAGGGCCAATAGTAGAGAGGGCCATATGGGCAGAGGGAGACGGGGCTAATAGTAGAGACGGCATTAGAGATAGAGAAGGTATTAGGACCAGAGGGGGACATGGCCAATGGTAGAGAGGGCATTAGGGGCAGAGGGAGACAGGGCCAATAGTAGAGAGGGCATTTGAGATAGAGAAGGCATTAGGAGCAGAGGGGGACATAGCCAAATGTAGAGAGGGCATTATGGGTAGAGGGAGACAGGGCCAATAGTAGAGAGGGCATTAGAGATAGAGGAGGTATTAGGAGCAGAGGGGGACATGGGCAATGGTAAAGAGGGCATTAGGAGCAGAGGGAGACAGGGCCAATAGTAGAGAGGGCATTAGAGATAGAGAAGGCATTAGGAGCAGAGGGGGACATGGCCAATAGTAAAGAGGGCATTAGAGATAGAGAAGGCATTAGGAGCAGAGGGGGACATGGCCAATAGTAAAGAGGGCATTAGAGATAGAGAAGGCATTAGGAGCAGAGGGGGACATGGCCAATGGTAGAGAGGACATTAGGGGCAGAGGGCCACAGGGCCAATAGTAGAGAGGGCATTAGAGATAGAGAAGGTATTTGGAGCAGAGGGGGACATAGCCAATGCTAGAGAGGGAAATAGGGGCAGAGGGGGTCAGTGTAAATTTTTTTTGTCACAATTTTACTTGAAACACATAGGCCTACAATCAATTCCCACCAGTGCAAGCAATGCTTTCAAGTTGAATAAATACACAGCAACACAGAAAATACACTCCAATAGTGAATTCAAATAAAGTGTTTGCTCACAATTCTGCAGATATTGAACATATCCAAATCCAAATGCTTTAATGGTGGTTATAGGCAGGTTGCAGCACAGGTTCAAACAATTCCAGTTCCAATCCAGAGTCATTTCGTAAGCACTCCAAAAGACCAAGTTTTTTACTTTTTGTAGTGGTCCAAAGATCAAATGATTTTCCACAATTTTTAGACACTGTTTAGTTGTTACACGCTTTCTTGTCATATGCACTGTATTCGGCTGTGAATCATACCTGTGTTCAATGATGGTGGGAGAGAGTCAAGCAGGCAGGCAAGCAGGCAGTTATGCAGGCAGGCGATACACAGTGTTTTAAATCACAATTTTTTGAAGTGTTGTACGTTCTAAAGTAATCAACGAAAATGGCTTTCCATAGTGTAAGTTTCCAAAGGTATAAAGCCTTTAAAATGGCAAACTAAACTGAGCTTATAGAAGCATAGAAGCAGTAAAAAAAAAAAAAAAACTATTGGTCACCCAGCGTCTTCTATTGTCTAAAACTATGAGACCCAACCTGGGCACATGGAAGACCCCATTTTTAACTGATCGGGTGACCAGTGGCAAATGTCAAAATAAAAGTATCAAGTCAAAGGCTAATGAATCTAAAGCAAAAAATAAGAGTTTCTCAAGGGAAACAAGTTTAAACTCAAATCTGGCTCCTGCAGACGGCATTAGGGGTAGAGAGGACATTGGGACAGAGGGAGCCAGGGCCAATGTTAAAGAGGGCATTAGGGGCAGAGGGAGACAGTGCCAGTAATAGAGAGGGCATTAGAGATAGAGAAGGTATTAGGAGCAGATGGGGACATGGCCAATGGTAGAGAGGGCATTATGGGCAGAGGGAGATGGGGCCAATAGTAGAGAGGGCATTAGAGATAGAGAAGGTATTAGGAGCAGAGGGGGACATAGCCAATGGTAGAGAGGGCATTAGGGGCAGAGGGATCCAGGGCCAATAGTAGAGAGGGCAGTAGAGATAGAAAAGGCATTAGGAGCAAAGGGGGCCAGTGCCAATATTAGAGAGGGCAATCCATTTTGGAGGGATTAGCATTTTTGTGTTAAACTATGCCCACATCAGCTTTTATTGGCTTAATGCAGTGATGCAGTTTGAAATATCCACTTTCTTTACAGTAACTTTTAAGAGGACATACAAATGAACAAAGTAGTGAAAGTTCCATGTTGATTTGTGAAACGGTCTAGCAGGAGATGTCTTTTAAAGGTTTTTCAATAAATTGAAAATGGCAGAAAGTACAAAATGGTGGACAGTATGACTCCTAAGAACTAGAGTTTTCCATGAGGAGAGACATCTAGGTAGGATGTAAGCATCTAGCTCACATTGGTATGTCTGAAAAGCATAACATGCACATCCTTTTTGTCGCAAATGAAAAATAAATTATAAAAAATAATTCTTTGTAGAGGCGAACCTTGAACCTGGGCCTCGTGCATCCGAGTCAGAGAAGCTAACCACAAGGTCATAACATAGCTCCATGTGTACTGTTGTTTTTTTCCGGTTCTTTACTGTTACCTTCAGTCGTAGCACTCCCGGACTAACAAATAATAAATAAAATACAGGTGGAAATAAATGGCTGTTACCCTGTAAATACGAAACATCATCCTGTCACAACATCAGTCCATTGTCAAACTAATTAGCTTTCTTAGCCATCTACACATCTGACCTAGGCTACCTGTTCATGTCCATGACGTAAAATATGTAGTCAATGCCAAGTTAAACTAAATGGCTGTTAGCTGAATTAGGCTACTGGAGACTTGACTATCTCGATCTGCTCAAATTGATGTCCTGCAGAAAATATTCAGTCTGACCTACATGTAGTGCATGAACATGACAAAACACAATACGTAGCGTTAATGAATGTCATGTGAAACTGAACGGCTGTTGGCTGAAATCCATTACCTATTAACAACTGTGTGTTTACTTGCTAGCTAGCTATCCAAATAACTTAGCTTAGACATAACGTTAATATAACCACAGAAGGGCTTGTATCACAAAGCAGGATTTAGTTACTATAGGCTAACAGGAACAACAACTAACTTAACGATTGTCAAATAGACATGGCCATGGCTTCTCAGGAATGTATTTAATTGGGGGCCGTAACAATGACATAATGCATAATATTGTTCTCTTCCATTTAAGGCAATGCCTAGATATTAACTCAAAAAATGTGTTTTAGTGTTTCCTACCCCATTAATGTGAAAATAAGATTTGTAGATGTGAAAAGCATAAGAAAGCGCATGTCGTGTTGTCGAAAAGAAACACAACCTTTGGAGCCCGGTGGGATTCAAACCCAGGTCTCCTGCATCGAAGGCAATCGCTCTAACCGCAAAGCCATTGCAGATGTCCCTTTGTACTGAGAGAATTAGTTGTGGGTATTGAGCATTTTTTATGAAGAATTTGGCAAGAAAAAGAATAACTTTATAAACTTTATTTGTTTCACTCATTTAAGTACTAGTGAATCAGTGAATAGTTAATATAGTAAAATCTCTTCGCCTTTGCAATAATGTGAAAAGAACATTATTAAGTGTGAAAAGCATAACAAACTGTCCATTGTTTTCATCGAAAAGAAAAGTAACCTATGGTGGGGATTGAACCCAGGTCTCCCGCATACCAAGCCATTGCTCTTACCGCTAAGCCATAACAGACATCCTGCAGCTGCCCGGTGATTGATCACGACACATAATTTTCAATGTTTAAAACACAACAGTGATTTTTCATGAAGGGAAATGGTAATAGCATTTCCAAAATGGCAGCCAATCCAAGATGGCAGCGACATATATGGGACATACATATGTTCAAGATGAGGAAATTGATCACTACAGCAAGTTTTAAATGTCTAAAAAATTATGGTGATTTTTTATGAATTTAAAAAAATATATTATGCTCTATAGCGCCACCATTTGATTCTATAATGAATCTATAATCTATGAAAGTTTCACTTTTTGAATGGAATTATGGAAAAAAAACAACTTTTCCATGATATTCTAATTTTTTGGAAAGGATCTGTATGTCGCTGCCATCTTGGATTGGCCGCCATTTTGGAAATGCTATTAACATTTCCCTCTGTCCCCGGTATTGGCCTAACCACAAAACTGACAACTATGAAACAGTACACATGTAGACACTGCGACAGTACACATGTACAGCGAATTCCAACCCAATGCTGATTTTCGACACACTTCTAATTTCTTGAAATACTGTTTTGGGGGTTTTCTGGAGCTGTAAGCCAAAATTATGAAAAATGAAACAAATAAAGGCTAGAAATATTTCACTTTGTGTGTAATGAATCTATAATCTATGAAAGTTTCACTTTTTAAATGGAATTATGGAAAAAAAACAACTTTTCCATGATATTCTAATTTTTTGGAAAGGATCTGTATGTCGGACATACATATGTTCCAGATGAGGAACTTGATCACTACAGCAAGTTTTAAATGTCTAAAACATAATGGTGATTTTTTTACGAATTTATGAATTTACAAAAATATATTATGCTCTATAGCGCCACCATCTAATTCTATTGAGCCAATACTTTAGAGTTTGGCTCAGAAGCTCAGTGCAAGTATAGAAACCAAATTCTATTAATATCCATTGAAGAATTGAAGAGTTATTAGCATTTTTGTGACTAGCCACACCCACAACACTTTTTATTGGCTTACTGCGATCAGGATATTAGGAAAATCTAAAAGCGCTTCCTACGTTTTTTGGAGAATCGTCTCCTGAACAAAAGTATGTGAGTTGCATGTTGATATGTCAAACGGTCTAGGAGGAGTTCGATTTTATAGGTTTTGCACAAAATGCAAATTTGCAAAAGATCCAATATGGCAGACCTTATTGGTCCTAATAGCAAAGTTATTTGCCACGAACCATCGAATTTGAGGCAAAAATAATTTTGAAGATAGGCTAAACGGTTCAAAAGTTATAGCCGAAAAAGTTTATAAAATTTAACTTTGTCTCTATAGCGCCACCATCAGGTAAATTGGGTTGGATTTCGCTGTACATGTGTCGTGTCGCAGTGTCTACATGTGTGCAAAGTTTCAGCAAAAGTTATCATGTGGTTTTGCTGCAATTGTACCAAATGTGGGAATAATATTAATAAAACCTGCAATAACAATTGGGTTCCAGCACTACGTGCTTGGACCCCTAATAATAAAACCAGCAATAACAATAGGGTTCCAGCACTACGTGCTTGGACCCCTAATTAATTCAATAAATGATTATCTGAATGATAGGAAATTCCTGCTTATATCTGGTTCTAAATGAATCCGGATATTAAATCATATAGCCTAGATGAAATAATTACTCAGGTTTAATTACATCATGAAAATGATGAAATGTGTGTGTATTCTACCTCATTTTGTGGATGAGGGAAATCTTTGCTCTGCTAGTGAGGTTTCTCTGCTGTCTGTCAGTACTGCGATTAGCACTGGCTGCATTGCTCTGTCAGTGCTGCTATTAGCAGCGGCCGCATTGCTCTGTCAGTGGTACGATTAGCACTGGCTGCATTGCACTGTCAGTGCTGAGATTGGTACTGGCTGCATTGCTCTGTCAGTGCTGCGATTGGTACTGGCTGCATTGCTCTGTCAGTGTTGCGATTAGCACTGGCTGCATTGCGCTGTCAGTACTGCGATTAGCACTGACTGCATTGCTCTGTCAGTGGTGCGATTAGCACTGGCTGCATTGCACTGTCAGTGCTGCGATTGCTACTGGCTGCATTGCTCTGTCAGTGCTGCGATTGGTACTGGCTGCATTGCTCTGTCAGTGTTGCGATTAGCACTGGCTGCATTGCGCTGTCAGTACTGCGATTAACACTGGCTGCATTGCTCTGTCAGGGCTGTGATTAGCACCGGCTGCATTGCTCTGTCAGTGCTGCTATTAGCAGCGGCCGCATTGCTCTGTCAGTGGTGCGATTAGCACTGGCTGCATTGTGCTGTCAGTGCTGTGATTGGTACTGGCTGCATTGCTCTGTCAGTGGTGCGATTAGCACTGGCTGCATTGCACTTTCAGTGCTGCGATTGGTACTGGCTGCATTGCTCTGTCAGTGCTGCGATTGGTACTGGCTGCATTGCTCTGTCAGTGTTGTGATTAGCACTGGCTGCATTGCGCTGTCAGTACTGCGATTAGCACTGGCTGCATTGCTCTGTCAGTGGTGCGATTAGCACTGGCTGCATTGCGCTGTCAGTGCTGCGATTGGTACTGGCTGCACTGCTCTGTCAGTGCTGCGATTAGCACCGGCTGCATTGCTCTGTCAGTGCTGCGATTAGCACCGGCTGCATTGCTCGGTCAGTGCTGCGATTGGTACTGGCTGCATTGCTTTGTCAATGCTGCGATTAGCACCGGCTGCATTGCTCTGTCAGTGCTGCGATTGGTACTAGCTGCATTGCTCTGTCAGTGCTGTGATTTGCACTGGCTACAGTTGGTGAAGGTGATTTCACAAATGCCCTGGCTAGCTTCCCTGCCCCACTCCTGTTCTCTCATCCCAGCTATGCCACCAGAGCCAGACGAGGACAAAACCTCCCCCCATCCCTGCACAGCAAGACTGAGGGAGAGAGAGAGAACATGCAGACCCCCCCCATCCCTGCACAGCAAGACTGAGGGAGAGAGAGAGAACATGCATACCCCCCATCCCTGCACAGCAAGACTGAGGGAGAGAGAGAGAACATGCAGACCCCCCATCCCTGCACAGCAAGACTGAGGGAGAGAGAGAGAACATGCAGACCCCCCTATCCCTGCACAGAAAGACTGAGGGAGAGAGAGAACATACAGACCCCCCCCATCCCTGCACAGCAAGACTGAGGGAGAGAGAGAGAACATGCAGACCCCCCATCCCTGCACAGCAAGACTGAGGGAGAGAGAGAGAACATGCAGACCCCTCATCCCTGCACAGAAAGACTGAGGGAGAGAGAGAACATACAGACCCCCCATCCCTGCACAGCAAGACTGAGGGAGAGAGAGAGAACATGCAGACCCCCCTATCCCTGCACAGAAAGACTGAGGGAGAGAGATAACATACAGACCCCCCCCCATCCCTGCACAGCAAGACTGAGGGAGAGAGAGAGAACATGCAGACCCCCCATCCCTGCACAGCAAGACTGAGGGAGAGAGAGAGAACATGCAGACCCCTCATCCCTGCACAGAAAGACTGAGGGAGAGAGAGAGAACATACAGACCCCCCCCCCCCCCATCCCTGCACAGCAAGACTGAGGGAGAGAGAGAGAACATGCAGACCCCCCATCCCTGCACAGCAAGACTGAGGGAGAGAGAGAGAACATGCAGACCCCTCATCCCTGCACAGAAAGACTGAGGGAGAGAGAGAACATACAGTCCCCCCATCCCTGCACAGCAAGACTGAGGGAGAGAGAGAGAACATGCAGACCCCCCTATCCCTGCACAGAAAGACTGAGGGAGAGAGAGAACATACAGACTCCCCCCATCCCTGCACAGCAAGACTGAGGGAGAGAGAGAGAACATGCAGACCCCCCATCCCTGCACAGCAAGACTGAGGGAGAGAGAGAGAACATGCAGACCCCCCATCCCTGCACAGCAAGACTGAGGGAGAGAGAGAGAACATGCAGACCCCCCCCCCCCCCCCATCCCTGCACAGCAAGACTGAGGGAGAGAGAGAGAACATGCAGACCCCTCATCCCTGCACAGAAAGACTGAGGGAGAGAGAGAACATACAGACCCCCCATCCCTGCACAGCAAGACTGAGGGAGAGAGAGAGAACATGCAGACCCCTCATCCCTGCACAGAAAGACTGAGGGAGAGAGAGAGAACATACAGACCCCCCCCCCATCCCTGCACAGCAAGACTGAGGGAGAGAGAGAGAACATGCAGACCCCCCCCCCCCCCCCATCCCTGCACAGCAAGACTGAGGGAGAGAGAGAGAACATGCAGACCCCTCATCCCTGCACAGAAAGACTGAGGGAGAGAGAGAGAACATACAGACCCCCCCCCCCCCCATCCCTGCACAGCAAGACTGAGGGAGAGAGAGAACATGCAGACCCCTCATCCCTGCACAGAAAGACTGAGGGAGAGAGAGAACATACAGACCCCCCTATCCCTGCACAGCAAGACTGAGGGAGAGAGAGAACATGCAGACCCCCCATCCCTGCACAGCAAGACTGAGGGAGAGAGAGAACATACAGACCCCCCATCCCTGCACAGCAAGACTGAGGGAGAGAGAGAACATACAGACCCCCCATCCCTGCACAGCAAGACCGAAGGAGAGAGAGAGAACATACAGACCCCCCATCCCTGCACAGCAAGACTGAGGGAGAGAGAGAACATACAGACCCCCCATCCCTGCACAGCAAGACTGAGGGAGAGAGAGAGAACATGCAGACCCCCCTATCCCTGCACAGCAAGACCGAAGGAGAGAGAGAGAACATGCAGACCCCCCATCCCTGCACAGCAAGACCGAAGGAGAGAGAGAACATACAGCTTCCATCAGGGGAAAATAAATAAATAAATAAATGTGGTAATGCATGCACTTCTGCAGAACAATTAACTTAATTAAGCAGACAGCATGAATATTCATAAGGTCATTAATGTCTCCCTTGCCCCAGCAGATGAATGTGATGCAATGATTTTCCAGTCAAGCATATCTGATAGTCTCACGAATACAGCGCTGAAATATCTACGACGTGATTGGCCCCCGCTCAAGTGCTTGAGACCAGGTAAATTAATTAGGAGCCACTAATTCATATGTCATTTACATCAAACAACACACAGATACCAGAGCCCTTCATTGCATTCCACTTAAAGCTGGAGAATTGGTTTTGTATCTTTACTCACTTTTTTTAAATTCACTCTTTACTTAACTGTTTTCAGGAAGGTAATTTTTAATGTTGATATCTTTTTTTCTATATTAAAGCATTTGGTTTTGTCTTTAGTCTGGAAATTTATATTTGACTTAATGAAAAGGTTGATAAGGAGCTTGCATTGCCTATGTACATTGTAATAAAATGAATTACACATGGATTTAGCTTCTACATATGTGCTTATATGATATTTTATATGCTGTTTCCTGCATCGCACAGCAATAGAATTTAGAAAGCCACTAGGCCTCAAAATTCCCGTCCACAAAGGAAGAGATTTGGGAATGATGACAGCCGACTCTGCTGACTGAACCCGGCATTCCGCATCTGTTCCTGAGTGAGGAGACAGGCAATGTCTGTTCCCTGTCATTCCTGTTTGTGATGGAAACTGTTTACAAATAATCCCCAGGGAGTGTGCACTAATGAAGAGAAAGTGATCTCAGCACGTCCCTTTTGGGGGGGGTTCCGTCTCCCCTAACAACCACACTACCGTTTCCCCACGCCTCAAATGACAAGTGAAGGTCAAACTGTTGGCCCCAAAAACACGTCCCGAGTCCCCAGGCCCCCTCCCCGCTGGCTGATTTCACAAATGTAGGATCTCTCAGTTGTAGCCCATGTCCTGGATACTGATGCTGATTTTCGACACAGTATTTCAATTTCTTGAAATACTGTTTTGGGGGTTTTCTGGAGCTGTAAGCCAAAATTATGAAAAATGAAACAAATAAAGGCTAGAAATATTTCACTTTGTGTGTAATGAATCTATAATCTATGAAAGTTTCACTTTTTGAATGGAATTATGGAAAAAAAAAACTTTTCCATGATATTCTAATTTTTTGGAAAGGATCTGTACAGATAGTTAGTCAGAGGGTATTTAAATTAATGAACAAAACCTAAATTCCTGTTACATGCATTGAACAATGGACTGTAACACTAATTCAGAACAGGCCAAGGACAATAGATTGTGACCAGAGGAAATAAAATCTGTCCTGTGTAAAAGGCTGATGCAGCTAATCTGAGTAAAGATGATTATTCTCATTTTAAAAAAAATGTTTTAGCAAAAGCCAACTACTTCAATAATGGATTACAGTTTTTTACGATTGCTTTGACTCATTTTGCACAGCAGAATTTCAATGTACAAAACTCAAAATGCAAATTGCCAAACTGATTTTCAAAATTCATACTCTAAGACACTACATCCTATGCTGGCATACAAAGTGTAAAACTGTTAATGCAAAGTGCTAAACTGACATGCAGAATTCTTACCTTAAGTCACTACATCCTATGATGACATACAAAGTGTAAAACTGTTAACGCAAAGTGCTAAACTGACTTGCAGAATTCTTCCCTTAGGACACTACGTCCTATGCTGACATACAAAGTGCAAAACTGTTAATACAAAGTGCCAAACTCTAAATCATATGCTCCATTCTCAGAATACAGCCACCTACTATTACAACAATGTTCAAATGTTTATTACTACAAATGCAGATCACTAAATCAATTCAACAGGTGTTTGTAGTCATGTCTCAGTACTTCCAACAACCTTGCCCAAGTGAGTAGTATTGCAACACAATTGATAATATCTTCACCACTACAAAAAAGGCTGCTTAGAAACCTGAATGGCAGTTTCTGACAACATGGAGCAGGTCAGTGAGGTTGAGGTTGGTAACGAAGGACAGGGTCATGGTCGTGGTCGTGGTCATGGTCGTGGACCATGTACAGTAAATATACAGTATATAGGTAATAGGTACTGTACATGCCTAGTTTGCCTAGACCCAGCCCTGAGACCATTGGGCAGGCCCACACACATCCATCCCTGATTGGTCAGCCTGACTGTCTGCTGGGGGCATAGTACAACTCCGTGCGCCTCATACATTTTCTGGATGGGCTGTACAACCGTCTCGTACAGCCAAATGCTCAGATGGTGTTCATCATTGTCTGGGACAATGTAAACTTCTATCGTGCATTGGCTGTGCAAGACTGGTTTACAGCCCATCCATAGTTCCGATTCCAATTCATTCCACCTTACTCCCCCTTTCTGAACCCCATCAAGGAGTTTTTCTCGGCCTGGTGGTGGAAGGTATACGATAGGTGTCCATATGAGCAGGAAACGCTCCTTCAGGCCATGGATGAGGCATGCAATGACATTACAGCCCAGCAGTGTCAGGGGTGAATAAGGCACTCAAAGATTTTACCAGCGCTGTCTTGCCAACGAAGACATCACATGCAACGTCGACAAAATTCTGTGGCCAAATGTAGCGGAGAGGCAAAATGCTGGTTAAGCACAGAGAAGCAGTTTTTTTTTTTACTTTACAGTAAAGTTTGTTGTTACTGTAACTGTTTTTGCTTTTACTGTTGTTTTTGTTTTTACTGTACAATACAGTTGAGTTTACAGTACTGCATTACTGTATGAATTTTCTTTAATGATTAAACTTCATATAATCTAATCTAATATTTTGTTTGTCTTTCATAGAAACACAAGCGCAAAACTGCAGTCTATCACAGGGGATGATTGCTGTACATAATTTCAAGTATTTATGAGGAAATGACCATTGCATATTCTTTTTTGGTAACAAGTATTTTGTGTTTGACCGCATTATTTGATAATGGCCATTGTATTTGAAAATGCACCAATAATTAAACTTCAACGATGAACATACCCACTGTTCTGACACTATGATAAACTTTAGCATGAAATACAATCTAATTTGGTTCAGTTATTTCTATTGTGCATGCTATATATGATTTTGAGCCCAAGATTAGGAGTATAGCATTTTGTGTTATGACCAAAAAACACTTTCAAACTCTTTTTTTATCAGAAGGATTTTGTGTTCAGCAGCATTATTTCACGATGACTGTTGTATATTGAAAATGCAGCAATGATTTAGCTTCATTGTTTGAAATATCTAATGTTCTGGTGCTGTGATAAACTTTTGCATATAATATTCTCTGATTTGACACTGGTATTTTTATTTTGCATGCTATATTACATTTTGAACCCAAAATGAGCAGTATAGCATTCTGTGTTAAGAGTTTTGCACATTGAAACTCTGTTGTGCAAAATGAGTCAAAGCAATCGTAAAAAAACTGTAATACAGCTTCCCTGGCAAAGAATAATTAAATATTTTCAACATAGTAATCAATATAGATATTATTTGTCTAACTAATGAGCCATAGGCCTAAATTTTCTAAATTAAAGTACTGGTGAGATCCATAGCTATCCATACACAATTAATGGGTCCCATGAGTTTGCATTGTTCTGGTTCGGATTAACAGACAGAACGACAGACAGAGCTACATAATGACTCCTTAAGAGGGGAGTGTTGCTCCATGAGAGAACTTATTCATTAACCAAAGTGTGACAGAAACCAACGTTTTTATGAATGAATCGACAATTAAATTTTGCTACAGGTGCTCGTCTGTTGGTCCTATTTACTAAGTGTGCCGGTGTTACTATTGATTCCAAAACAGCATGCTGTTGTCCTGGATTTTCCTTTTGAAAGATTATCCTGTTTTAAATGACAGAGTGAGGGTATTTTGTTTTAAATGACAGAGTGAGGGTATTTTGTTTTAAATTACATAGTGAGGGTATTTTGTTTTAAATGACAGAGTGAGGGTATTTTGTTTTAAATGACAGAGTGAGGGTATTTTGTGTGAAGTGGATTTGTTATTCAGTCAGGGGATAAACATGTGATTGCACTGCAAATTGTAATTTTAAATTGTACAAGGCAGTTTTTTTACTCTACACATTTTTTACATTAAGACATTTTTACATAGCTAACATGTTAATATGACATGTTAAGTCAGTCACCAGTCAGACACCATTATTAAAATAAGTCCAGTTAAACATGACCTTGCCAGCAGTGTTGAAAAAGCTTAAAAACACAAGTAACACAAGTTAGCATAAAACTGCACTTTTCCTTGACCTATGCTACAGGAGTGTTTTCTACACACGCTGCTTTCAGAATGGTACTATGTGGTACTGTGTAGTACTGTATGGTACGTGTCTTCATTTCAAACATGAGATGTAGTCACTCAGAGGGTCAGTGGCATGGGTTTGTGAGTGTTCAAAATGTATTTCTAAAACAAAAAACCCAATGTATCTATATAATAGATTTGAGGTAAAAAATGTAAAAAAATAAAATAAAAGGTTTAAGGTTTTTAAAGAAAGAAAACAAAACTCCGATGTGAGGTTTTTTTTTTAATGTGCGCCCCTGTTCATGAGGTGGCACTTGAACAGGACACAGACCATGTAGAAAATCACAGCCAGCATAGTCTTTAACATGCATTGTGCCTGCAGCTACCAGGTACTTATAATGTGCTCTTTGCATTGAGGCGCAACCTCCAGCTCTGTAAAACATTATTAGTGTGGGAGCTGCTCAGCAAACTCAATCTGCCGTCTCATTCTGTGTGAGCAGCCTGTGTGAGCAGCCTGTGTGTGTGTGTGTGTGTGTGTGTGTGTGTGTACGTACGTACGTACGTACGTACGTACGTACGTACGTACGTACGTGTGTGACTCTGCGTGTGACAGAGAGAGAGAGCAAGAGAGTGTGTATGTGTTTGTGTATGCCTATGTGTGTTTGTGAGCGTGACTGTGTGTGTGACTGTGCATGAGTGTGTGTATAATCACAGAGCACAGTAGTACAGGGTGTGTATGAGTTTGTGTATGCCTATTTGTGTTGTGTGTGTATAATTACAGAGCACTGTAGTACAGGGTGTGTGTGTGTGTTTGTATATGCCTATGTGTATGTGTTTGTGTATGCCTATGTGTGTGTGTATAATCACAGAGCACAGTAGTACAGGGTGTGTATGAGTTTGTGTATGCCTATGTATGTGTATGTGTTTGTGTACAATCACAGTGCACAGTAGTACAGGGTGTTTACACAGTGCTTCAGCCTGCAGGCCTGGCGTCCTGGTTGAGGGGCTGCCCTGTGCACTTGACTGGGCTTGGGGAAATTGGTATAAATGTAGTGCTAATGGGAACTTCAGTGCACACTTGTGGGACACTTCATCACCTCCTCCAAATCAGATAATTAAAACTGCCAGCTCTGACCCCCCGAAAGCCATCCTGAATAGGGCCACACAGCTCAATATTATATCCACACAACCATCATATCTCACTCAAAACTGCATTATTTTTTAACATTTCAATTCTACCTCATTCCTAACTCAATAAAGCCTGCTTTCAATTATGCCATATGGGTACTAAAGCAAGCAACACATTTCCATGTTCCCGTTGGCCTATGGGTTGGCTTAATATCATCGCTGCTAAGTTCATTGACGTGAGTTATGCCACGACAAATTAAATACAGCTCAAAATATTAAACACAAATTTGGAAGGGATGTCTACCAATTATGTTTTCGTCATGAATAATGGCTGGGATTCAATCAACATTTGTTCTTAAATTTAACTAGCAGTAAAAAGTAAGAATACATTTAACATGAACACAGCTTGGCAAGTTCAGCAATCACTAAAACTACATAACTTCCCAAAATGAGTTTATGTAGAAAAAGTGTAATGCTTGCTCAAAGTTAAGTGCTGGTTGATTGAATACAAGCCAAAGACTCGATGGATGAGCAAAATCAGACCAATCACAGTGAATGTACATAGCTGTAATGTCATACTATGTAATGCAATGTATACATAATGTCATGCCATGACATGTAACGTAATGTCATGTAATGTGATGTAAAGGCAGGGGCTGGGTTAGCATGCTACACACAGCCCCACATACAGGCGCTTATCAATGTGAGAAGCCTGCAGATGGGTGTTGTATTTCCTTTCCATTTTGATTCACAAGGTCATCGTTGCTAAAGGCAGTTGAGCTTTCGGCTGATAAATCTGGTAATTTATGGTAGTTATGGTAGTTATTTAAAAAAAGAAACACATTAATTGTTGTGGTTTCAAAAAGAGGCAGTTGTATTTTTAATCCCATGCATCGATCATGGAAAAAGAAAAAATGCATTCCCCTATGGAAAAAGAATATGCCGCAGTATATTGTAAATATATCAAAATTATCTTCACAATATATTTACAATATACTGCAGGATATTACATTTCCATATGGGTTAGCCCTGGAATAGCCTGTGGAATCAGGCATCAGGTTCATTAGCGCTGGAATAGCCTGTGGAATCAGGTATCGAGGTTTATTAGCGCTGGAATAGCCTGTGGAATCAGGTATCAAGGTTTATTAGCACTGGAATAGCCTGTGGAATTAGGTATGAGGGTTCATTAGCACTGGAATAGCCTGCGGAATCAGGTATCGAGGTTCATTAGCGCTGGAATAGCCTGTGGAATCAGGTATGAGGGTTCTTTAGCGCTGGAATAGCCTGTGGAATCAGGTACCGGGGTTCATTAGCACTGGAATAGCCTGTGGAATCAGGTATCGAGGTTTATTAGCACTGGAATAGCCTGTGGAATCAGGTATGCGGGTTCATTAGCACTGGAATAGCCTGTGGAATCAGGCATCAGGTTCATTAGCACTGGAATAGCCTGTGGAATCAGGTACCGGGGTTCATTAGCACTGGAATAGCCTGTGGAATCAGGTATGAGGGTTCTTTAGCGCTAGAATAGCCTGTGGAATCAGGTATGAGGGTTCTTTAGCTCTGGAATAGCCTGTGGAATCAGGTATGAGGGTTCATTAGCGCTGGAATAGCCTGTGGAATCAGGTATGAGGGTTCATTAGCGCTGGAATAGCCTGTGGAATCAGGCATCAGGTTCATTAGCACTGGAATAGCCTGTGGAATCAGGTACCGGGGTTCATTAGCACTGGAATAGCCTGTGGAATCAGGTATGAGGGTTCTTTAGCGCTAGAATAGCCTGTGGAATCAGGTATGAGGGTTCTTTAGCGCTGGAATAGCCTGTGGAATCAGGTATGAGGGTTCATTAGCGCTGGAATAGCCTGCGGAATCAGGTACCGGGGTTCATTAGCGCTGGAATAGCCTGTGGAATCAGGTATGAGGGTTCTTTAGCGCTAGAATAGCCTGTGGAATCAGGTATGAGGGTTCTTTAGCGCTGGAATAGCCTGTGGAATCAGGTATGAGGGTTCTTTAGCGCTGGAATAGCCTGTGGAATCAGGTATGAGGGTTCATTAGCGCTGGAATAGCCTGTGGAATCAGGTATCGAGGGTTCATTAGCGCTGGAATAGCCTGTGGAATCAGGTATGAGGGTTCTTTAGCGCTAGAATAGCCTGTGGAATCAGGTATCGAGGGTTCATTAGCACTGGAATAGCCTGTGGAATCAGGTATGAGGGTTCATTAGCGCTGGAATAGCCTGCGGAATCAGGTACCGGGGTTCATTAGCGCTGGAATAGCCTGTGGAATCAGGTATGAGGGTTCTTTAGCGCTGGAATAGCCTGTGGAATAAGGTATGAGGGTTCTTTAGCGCTAGAATAGCCTGTGGAATCAGGTATGAGGGTTCTTTAGCGCTGGAATAGCCTGTGGAATCAGGTATCGAGGGTTCATTAGCGCTGGAATAGCCTGTGGAATCAGGTATGAGGGTTCTTTAGCGCTGGAATAGCCTGTGGAATCAGGTATGAGGGTTCTTTAGCGCTGGAATAGCCTGTGGAATCAGGTATGAGGGTTCTTTAGCGCTAGAATAGCCTGTGGAATCAGGTATGAGGGTTCTTTAGCGCTAGAATAGCCTGTGGAATCAGGTATGAGGGTTCTTTAGCGCTGGAATAGCCTGTGGAATCAGGTATGAGGGTTCATTAGCGCTGGAATAGCCTGTGGAATCAGGTATCGAGGGTTCATTAGCGCTGGAATAGCCTGTGGAATCAGGTATGAGGGTTCTTTAGCGCTAGAATAGCCTGTGGAATCAGGTATCGAGGGTTCATTAGCACTGGAATAGCCTGTGGAATCAGGTATGAGGGTTCATTAGCGCTGGAATAGCCTGTGGAATCAGGTATGAGGGTTCTTTAGCGCTGGAATAGCCTGTGGAATCAGGTATGAGGGTTCATTAGCACTGGAATAGCCTGTGGAATCAGGTATGAGGGTTCTTTAGCGCTAGAATAGCCTGTGGAATCAGGTATGAGGGTTCTTTAGCGCTGGAATAGCCTGTGGAATCAGGTATGAGGGTTCATTAGCGCTGGAATAGCCTGTGGAATCAGGTATGAGGGTTCTTTAGCGCTAGAATAGCCTGTGGAATCAGGTATGAGGGTTCTTTAGCGCTGGAATAGCCTGTGGAATCAGGTATGAGGGTTCATTAGCGCTGGAATAGCCTGTGGAATCAGGTATGAGGGTTCATTAGCACTGGAATAGCCTGTGGAATCAGGTATGAGGGTTCTTTAGCGCTAGAATAGCCTGTGGAATCAGGCATCAGGTTCATTAGCACTGGAATAGCCTGTGGAATCAGGTATGCGGGTTCATTAGCACTGGAATAGCCTGTGGAATCAGGTATGAGGGTTCATTAGCGCTGGAATAGCCTGTGGAATCAGGCATCAGGTTCATTAGCACTGGAATAGCCTGTGGAATCAGGTATGAGGGTTCTTTAGCGCTAGAATAGCCTGTGGAATCAGGTATGCGGGTTCATTAGCACTGGAATAGCCTGTGGAATCAGGCATCAGGTTCATTAGCACTGGAATAGCCTGTGGAATCAGGTACCGGGGTTCATTAGCACTGGAATAGCCTGTGGAATCAGGTATGAGGGTTCTTTAGCGCTAGAATAGCCTGTGGAATCAGGTATGAGGGTTCTTTAGCGCTGGAATAGCCTGTGGAATCAGGTATGAGGGTTCATTAGCGCTGGAATAGCCTGCGGAATCAGGTACCGGGGTTCATTAGTGCTGGAATAGCCTGTGGAATCAGGTATGAGGGTTCTTTAGCGCTAGAATAGCCTGTGGAATCAGGTATGAGGGTTCTTTAGCGCTGGAATAGCCTGTGGAATCAGGTATGAGGGTTCTTTAGCGCTGGAATAGCCTGTGGAATCAGGTATGAGGGTTCATTAGCGCTGGAATAGCCTGTGGAATCAGGTATCGAGGGTTCATTAGCGCTGGAATAGCCTGTGGAATCAGGTATTAGGGTTCTTTAGCGCTAGAATAGCCTGTGGAATCAGGTATCGAGGGTTCATTAGCACTGGAATAGCCTGTGGAATCAGGTATGAGGGTTCATTAGCGCTGGAATAGCCTGCGGAATCAGGTACCGGGGTTCATTAGCGCTGGAATAGCCTGTGGAATCAGGTATGAGGGTTCTTTAGCGCTGGAATAGCCTGTGGAATCAGGTATGAGGGTTCTTTAGCACTAGAATAGCCTGTGGAATCAGGTATGAGGGTTCTTTAGCGCTGGAATAGCCTGTGGAATCAGGTATCGAGGGTTCATTAGCGCTGGAATAGCCTGTGGAATCAGGTATGAGGGTTCTTTAGCGCTGGAATAGCCTGTGGAATCAGGTATGAGGGTTCTTTAGCGCTGGAATAGCCTGTGGAATCAGGTATCGAGGGTTCATTAGCGCTGGAATAGCCTGCGGAATCAGGTACCGGGGTTCATTAGCACTGGAATAGCCTGTGGAATCAGGTATGAGGGTTCATTAGCGCTGGAATAGCCTGTGGAATCAGGCATCAGGTTCATTAGCACTGGAATAGCCTGTGGAATCAGGTATGCGGGTTCATTAGCACTGGAATAGCCTGTGGAATCAGGCATCAGGTTCATTAGCACTGGAATAGCCTGTGGAATCAGGTACCGGGGTTCATTAGCACTGGAATAGCCTGTGGAATCAGGTATGAGGGTTCTTTAGCGCTAGAATAGCCTGTGGAATCAGGTATGAGGGTTCTTTAGCGCTGGAATAGCCTGCGGAATCAGGTATCGAGGTTCATTAGCGCTGGAATAGCCTGTGGAATCAGGTATGAGGGTTCTTTAGCGCTGGAATAGCCTGTGGAATCAGGTACCGGGGTTCATTAGCACTGGAATAGCCTGTGGAATCAGGTATCGAGGTTTATTAGCACTGGAATAGCCTGTGGAATCAGGTATGCGGGTTCATTAGCACTGGAATAGCCTGTGGAATCAGGCATCAGGTTCATTAGCACTGGAATAGCCTGTGGAATCAGGTACCGGGGGTTCATTAGCACTGGAATAGCCTGTGGAATCAGGTATGAGGGTTCTTTAGCGCTAGAATAGCCTGTGGAATCAGGTATGAGGGTTCTTTAGCGCTGGAATAGCCTGTGGAATCAGGTATGAGGGTTCATTAGCGCTGGAATAGCCTGTGGAATCAGGTATGAGGGTTCATTAGCGCTGGAATAGCCTGTGGAATCAGGCATCAGGTTCATTAGCACTGGAATAGCCTGTGGAATCAGGTACCGGGGTTCATTAGCACTGGAATAGCCTGTGGAATCAGGTATGAGGGTTCTTTAGCGCTAGAATAGCCTGTGGAATCAGGTATGAGGGTTCTTTAGCGCTGGAATAGCCTGTGGAATCAGGTATGAGGGTTCATTAGCGCTGGAATAGCCTGCGGAATCAGGTACCGGGGTTCATTAGCGCTGGAATAGCCTGTGGAATCAGGTATGAGGGTTCTTTAGCGCTAGAATAGCCTGTGGAATCAGGTATGAGGGTTCTTTAGCGCTGGAATAGCCTGTGGAATCAGGTATGAGGGTTCTTTAGCGCTGGAATAGCCTGTGGAATCAGGTATGAGGGTTCATTAGCGCTGGAATAGCCTGTGGAATCAGGTATCGAGGGTTCATTAGCGCTGGAATAGCCTGTGGAATCAGGTATGAGGGTTCTTTAGCGCTAGAATAGCCTGTGGAATCAGGTATCGAGGGTTCATTAGCACTGGAATAGCCTGTGGAATCAGGTATGAGGGTTCATTAGCGCTGGAATAGCCTGCGGAATCAGGTACCGGGGTTCATTAGCGCTGGAATAGCCTGTGGAATCAGGTATGATGGTTTTTTAGCGCTGGAATAGCCTGTGGAATCAGGTATGAGGGTTCTTTAGCGCTAGAATAGCCTGTGGAATCAGGTATGAGGGTTCTTTAGCGCTGGAATAGCCTGTGGAATCAGGTATCGAGGGTTCATTAGCGCTGGAATAGCCTGTGGAATCAGGTATGAGGGTTCTTTAGCGCTGGAATAGCCTGTGGAATCAGGTATGAGGGTTCTTTAGCGCTGGAATAGCCTGTGGAATCAGGTATGAGGGTTCTTTAGCGCTAGAATAGCCTGTGGAATCAGGTATGAGGGTTCTTTAGCGCTAGAATAGCCTGTGGAATCAGGTATGAGGGTTCTTTAGCGCTGGAATAGCCTGTGGAATCAGGTATGAGGGTTCATTAGCGCTGGAATAGCCTGTGGAATCAGGTATCGAGGGTTCATTAGCGCTGGAATAGCCTGTGGAATCAGGTATGAGGGTTCTTTAGCGCTAGAATAGCCTGTGGAATCAGGTATCGAGGGTTCATTAGCACTGGAATAGCCTGTGGAATCAGGTATGAGGGTTCATTAGCGCTGGAATAGCCTGTGGAATCAGGTATGAGGGTTCTTTAGCGCTGGAATAGCCTGTGGAATCAGGTATGAGGGTTCATTAGCACTGGAATAGCCTGTGGAATCAGGTATGAGGGTTCTTTAGCGCTAGAATAGCCTGTGGAATCAGGTATGAGGGTTCTTTAGCGCTGGAATAGCCTGTGGAATCAGGTATGAGGGTTCTTTAGCGCTAGAATAGCCTGTGGAATCAGGTATGAGGGTTCTTTAGCGCTGGAATAGCCTGTGGAATCAGGTATGAGGGTTCATTAGCGCTGGAATAGCCTGTGGAATCAGGTATGAGGGTTCATTAGCACTGGAATAGCCTGTGGAATCAGGTATGAGGGTTCTTTAGCGCTAGAATAGCCTGTGGAATCAGGCATCAGGTTCATTAGCACTGGAATAGCCTGTGGAATCAGGTATGCGGGTTCATTAGCACTGGAATAGCCTGTGGAATCAGGTATGAGGGTTCATTAGCGCTGGAATAGCCTGTGGAATCAGGCATCAGGTTCATTAGCACTGGAATAGCCTGTGGAATCAGGTATGAGGGTTCTTTAGCGCTAGAATAGCCTGTGGAATCAGGTATGCGGGTTCATTAGCACTGGAATAGCCTGTGGAATCAGGCATCAGGTTCATTAGCACTGGAATAGCCTGTGGAATCAGGTACCGGGGTTCATTAGCACTGGAATAGCCTGTGGAATCAGGTATGAGGGTTCTTTAGCGCTAGAATAGCCTGTGGAATCAGGTATGAGGGTTCTTTAGCGCTGGAATAGCCTGTGGAATCAGGTATGAGGGTTCATTAGCGCTGGAATAGCCTGCGGAATCAGGTACCGGGGTTCATTAGCGCTGGAATACCCTGTGGAATCAGGTATGAGGGTTCTTTAGCGCTAGAATAGCCTGTGGAATCAGGTATGAGGGTTCTTTAGCGCTGGAATAGCCTGTGGAATCAGGTATGAGGGTTCTTTAGCGCTGGAATAGCCTGTGGAATCAGGTATGAGGGTTCATTAGCGCTGGAATAGCCTGTGGAATCAGGTATCGAGGGTTCATTAGCGCTGGAATAGCCTGTGGAATCAGGTATTAGGGTTCTTTAGCGCTAGAATAGCCTGTGGAATCAGGTATCGAGGGTTCATTAGCACTGGAATAGCCTGTGGAATCAGGTATGAGGGTTCATTAGCGCTGGAATAGCCTGCGGAATCAGGTACCGGGGTTCATTAGCGCTGGAATAGCCTGTGGAATCAGGTATGAGGGTTCTTTAGCGCTGGAATAGCCTGTGGAATCAGGTATGAGGGTTCTTTAGCGCTAGAATAGCCTGTGGAATCAGGTATGAGGGTTCTTTAGCGCTGGAATAGCCTGTGGAATCAGGTATCGAGGGTTCATTAGCGCTGGAATAGCCTGTGGAATCAGGTATGAGGGTTCTTTAGCGCTGGAATAGCCTGTGGAATCAGGTATGAGGGTTCTTTAGCGCTGGAATAGCCTGTGGAATCAGGTATCGAGGGTTCATTAGCGCTGGAATAGCCTGCGGAATCAGGTACCGGGGTTCATTAGCACTGGAATAGCCTGTGGAATCAGGTATGAGGGTTCATTAGCGCTGGAATAGCCTGTGGAATCAGGCATCAGGTTCATTAGCACTGGAATAGCCTGTGGAATCAGGTATGCGGGTTCATTAGCACTGGAATAGCCTGTGGAATCAGGCATCAGGTTCATTAGCACTGGAATAGCCTGTGGAATCAGGTACCGGGGTTCATTAGCACTGGAATAGCCTGTGGAATCAGGTATGAGGGTTCTTTAGCGCTAGAATAGCCTGTGGAATCAGGTATGAGGGTTCTTTAGCGCTGGAATAGCCTGTGGAATCAGGTATGAGGGTTCATTAGCGCTGGAATAGCCTGCGGAATCAGGTACCGGGGTTCATTAGCGCTGGAATAGCCTGTGGAATCAGGTATGAGGGTTCTTTAGCGCTAGAATAGCCTGTGGAATCAGGTATGAGGGTTCTTTAGCGCTGGAATAGCCTGTGGAATCAGGTATGAGGGTTCTTTAGCGCTGGAATAGCCTGTGGAATCAGGTATGAGGGTTCATTAGCGCTGGAATAGCCTGTGGAATCAGGTATCGAGGGTTCATTAGCGCTGGAATAGCCTGTGGAATCAGGTATGAGGGTTCTTTAGCGCTAGAATAGCCTGTGGAATCAGGTATCGAGGGTTCATTAGCACTGGAATAGCCTGTGGAATCAGGTATGAGGGTTCTTTAGCGCTAGAATAGCCTGTGGAATCAGGTATGAGGGTTCTTTAGCGCTGGAATAGCCTGTGGAATCAGGTATCGAGGGTTCATTAGCGCTGGAATAGCCTGTGGAATCAGGTATGAGGGTTCTTTAGCGCTGGAATAGCCTGTGGAATCAGGTATGAGGGTTCTTTAGCGCTGGAATAGCCTGTGGAATCAGGTATGAGGGTTCTTTAGCGCTAGAATAGCCTGTGGAATCAGGTATGAGGGTTCTTTAGCGCTAGAATAGCCTGTGGAATCAGGTATGAGGGTTCTTCAGCGCTGGAATAGCCTGTGGAATCAGGTATGAGGGTTCATTAGCGCTGGAATAGCCTGTGGAATCAGGTATCGAGGGTTCATTAGCGCTGGAATAGCCTGTGGAATCAGGTATGAGGGTTCTTTAGCGCTAGAATAGCCTGTGGAATCAGGTATCGAGGGTTCATTAGCACTGGAATAGCCTGTGGAATCAGGTATGAGGGTTCATTAGCGCTGGAATAGCCTGTGGAATCAGGTATGAGGGTTCTTTAGCGCTGGAATAGCCTGTGGAATCAGGTATGAGGGTTCATTAGCACTGGAATAGCCTGTGGAATCAGGTATGAGGGTTCTTTAGCGCTAGAATAGCCTGTGGAATCAGGTATGAGGGTTCTTTAGCGCTGGAATAGCCTGTGGAATCAGGTATGAGGGTTCATTAGCGCTGGAATAGCCTGTGGAATCAGGTATGAGGGTTCTTTAGCGCTAGAATAGCCTGTGGAATCAGGTATGAGGGTTCTTTAGCGCTGGAATAGCCTGTGGAATCAGGTATGAGGGTTCATTAGCACTGGAATAGCCTGTGGAATCAGGTATGAGGGTTATTTAGCGCTAGAATAGCCTGTGGAATCAGGTATGAGGGTTCTTTAGCGCTGGAATAGCCCGTGGAATCAGGTATGAGGGTTCATTAGCGCTGGAATAGCCTGTGGAATCAGGTATGAGGGTTCTTTAGCGCTGGAATAGCCTGTGGAATCAGGTATGAGGGTTCATTAGCGCTGGAATAGCCTGTGGAATCAGGTATGAGGGTTCTTTAGCGCTAGAATAGCCTGTGGAATCAGGTATGAGGGTTCTTTAGCGCTGGAATAGCCTGTGGAATCAGGTATGAGGGTTCATTAGCACTGGAATAGCCTGTGGAATCAGGTATGAGGGTTCTTTAGCACTAGAATAGCCTGTGGAATCAGGTATGAGGGTTCTTTAGCGCTGGAATAGCCTGTGGAATCAGGTATGAGGGTTCATTAGCGCTGGAATAGCCTGTGGAATCAGGTATGAGGGTTCTTTAGCGCTAGAATAGCCTGTGGAATCAGGTATCGAGGGTTCATTAGCACTGGAATAGCCTGTGGAATCAGGTATGAGGGTTCATTAGTGCTGGAATAGCCTGTGGAATCAGGTATGAGGGTTCTTTAGCGCTGGAATAGCCTGTGGAATCAGGTATGAGGGTTCTTTAGCGCTGGAATAGTCTGTGGAATCAGGTATGAGGGTTCATTAGCGCTGGAATAGCCTGCGGAATCAGGTACCGGGGTTCATTAGCGCTGGAATAGCCTGTGGAAGCAGGTATGAGGGTTCTTTAGCGCTAGAATAGCCTGTGGAATCAGGTATGAGGGTTCTTTAGCGCTGGAATAGCCTGTGGAATCAGGTATGAGGGTTCATTAGCGCTGGAATAGCCTGTGGAATCAGGTATGAGGGTTCATTAGCACTGGAATAGC